>CBVK0101044163.1:0-10916 GCA_900067695.1 Picea abies | reverse complement strand
GCTGAACCGCTCTTCCGATCTCACCTTAGCCCCCTAGGCTCAACACTTAGCCCCTCTTCCCACCTTCCAGTCCCTAATCCCTTGCCCACACTATGGAAGCTTAGTCCCCCATCACTCATTCATCATGGTAGGTCTGCACACGGTGGTGTTTATATTTTATTAATGTTCTGCATTGATACATGTACAAAATCAGGCTCTTGGCCTTCAACCCTTAGGTTCTCTAGCCTAACAATCACATAAGCCCACCAACTTATATAAACTTGGCTCACCAGCCTATAAAAAAATTTTACAACTCATTTCATAAACAAGATTTATAACTAGGTTTGACCTTGGGGACATTACACAGGAGAGCGCAACAGCCGAAGTCATTGGCTCAAGGAAAAACCTCAAGGTTGTTGAACACCTTGGAGGTGAGGTTGTGTAAAAGAGGACACAGTAGAAGACAAAATCACCAAGGATTCTATGAGAGCTCTGCTAGGAGGGAATTGAGCAGGTGCATATAGTGCACAAGAGAAGGAGATAGAGTCACTAAGGATTCTATAGAGCTCTGCCAAGAGGGCATGGAGCAGGTGCAGATAGTGCATAGGAGAACTCTATTGTTTGTTCAAAGGAAAAACAGAATCACTTAGGATTCTGGAGAACTCAGCCAGGAGGGCATTAACTAGATGCAAAGGGTTTCTAAACACTCTGTAGGCTTAGTAAGGAGTGCTTGAGTAGGAAGTTTCCAGAGGGAATTTCCATTCCTTCAAGGAGATAAAGGGACAAAGGACAAAGACCTGTGTAAGGAGTGCACTAGGCTAACACTTGAGTGAAGTGTTGTGAGACAACCATATGAAGGCTTGTCAAGTGCAGGAGAAGGACACAGAAAAGCTCAGAAGAGATAGCACCTTTATGTGCAGAGACCCTGCAAAGAGCGTAGAAGTCGGGAAACCTTTCAAGGTTTCAGAGAGGAGAAGCTCAAGTTGGATAGCACCTTCATGTGTGCAAAGACCCTACAAAGAGTGTAGAAGTCAAAGAATCCTTTAAGGATTCAAGGAAGACAAAGCTCAGGAGGAGTAGTGCTTTCACGCACAATCCATAGCTATAAGGATGAGGAGAAAGGTTAGGGAGAACCCTTTGGAGGACTAGACTTCAAGGAGCTCAGGAGGGATAGCATCTTTAGAACATGAACAAAAGTAGAGAATGTAGGCTTCGTAGCATGAATCAAAGGCTGAGGCCTTTGGAACACTTGAAATATTCCAGGTTCGGGAAGAAGTGTGCATTCTCAAGGAGGAGCAACAATAGTCATTGGATCAGTACTCAAAGGAAAAGATCTGGACCATTGAAGTTCACATCCAGGTGCAGGAAGGAAAGCACAGTAGAAGAGAAACAAATCTGGGCTATCAGATCTTGCACAAAGAGCCAATAGCCAGCGAATATGGGAGGAGTTGCACAAGGTTTAATCCCTGTATGCGAAGAGGAAGAGTCGCGAGACAGGAAGTTCTGACTCACGAAATATCGAAAGAATGAAAACCGTCCATTTTGGAGGACAGGTGGCAGAGATCGGGATCATCATCACAAACTTAGGTATTGTGAGTGGGGAGGTAGAGTTCTTTGCGTTTCAAAGTCCCGAATCGGGAGATCGCGATTCAGCCTAAATCATTGATCAAGCAGGAAGGAGAGTCGTGAGATTTGCTATCTCGCTACCTCATATATCGGGGTCTCAGAGGTTGGGAGGAATTAGTTTCGACTGCAGAAGTTGCAAAGTGCTGAGGGCCGAGGTCCCGGGTGAACACGTGGCACATCCACCAAGTGGGGACCACATGGTTGATAGGTGGACATTCACCACTTGGGAGGGAGTCAACACCCTATTGACTTTTCCTGCTTCGAATTCTCATAAGAAAGGAGCACCAAGGCTCAACAACTCAACTCATGAAGTTCCGAGTGGAGAGGAATAGAGAAGGAAATCCAAACTGTTGGATCCAAGTTACGGGAGGACTGTCAAATCAGAACTTCCAACAGGAATCATGCCTCAGGAGTTCAGGGTTTGAAAGGAACTCTTTTTCACTGCAGAAGTCATGAGCTTGCAAGTTGTGAGGGATTGTGCAACACATCACATCCATTATGTGGGAACCAAGTGATTGACAGGTAGCAACGAGTGCCCAGAGGAAAGTGGAAGCAGGTGACAGCTGGAGGACATACATCACCTGGGAAAGGGGTCAACCCATCATTGACTTATCACAAGTCACATATTCGCAAAGGGGGAGCACAAGGGCTCAACACTTCAAGTCATGAAGTCGCGAGTAGCGAGAGGTGCTAGCAGTTATCCCTAGCCTACAATTATATGTAGAAGTTCTAACGAGGAAGGATCCATACCTGTATCATCACCTCGGGTATCGGGGGTTTGGAAAAGAGGAGTTGAGGATCTTTGACCCACGAACTTGCGAGTTGCGAGTTGCGAAAGGTGCTTGCGCCAAGGCCTAGTTGTGGTCGCATGAGGGTGAAGCTTATGCCTAGTGCTTGTTTGTATAGGTGGGGTTTCTAAAGGACCTGTGGATCAGATTCATGAGGTTTTAGCAGGGAACCGAAGGAGTCACTTGACTCGGGGGAAAATTAGAATGATCCTAATACTGGGAGGTCGCACAGAACCTGCTGAGGCAGGGGGTGTTGCATCATATTAGTATCAGAGCTTGATTATGTCTGTATATTTTAGGTAGAAGGAGATAGAGAAAAAGGAGTAGTCTGATACGCACCAAGTGTGGTATCAGAGCTTGACTCTGTTTGTATATTGCAGGTGGAGGAGGTGAGAGGAGAAAGAGTACTTTGATACACATCAGTTTGGTATCAGAGGAAGGTAGAGTATTGAGACTCTGTGGTGATTTCTCGCAGGTATGCAACAGTCAAGAAGACAATCGGGAGGACTATAGGGGAAGCTGGAAGCACTCAGGGTTGCAAAGTGACAACAGTAGGCTTGCCAGGAGGGCAGAAAAAAGGCAGGAAAATGGCTACTGAAGTCCATAGATGCAATGGAAAGAAGAACCATCAGAAGCCAAGAAAAGATGAGATGGATAAAGAAATCACCAAGATCAGAGCGAGGATGGAGGAACTTGCACTACAGATGCAACAGGATGCAAGATCACATTGGGTGTATGAATGGCCCATGAAGACGAAGGTAAAATGGCCAGTCAAAGAGATGTTGGCCAGAATACAGTGGAGGTTGTTGAAAATGTGGTTGAGGCATGCTGAAAGCCTTAGGGATGAAGAGGAGATGGTTCATGTCTGTGAACCAGAGATTGGGAAGAATCTCAGTGATGATGAGGAGAAGATATCACTGGAGGATCTCATGAACTTCTAGGAAGGAAGAAATGAATGTTCGGATTTCCAGGTGGAAAATGAGATGAGATTGTTGGAGGATATTATAGACTACCAAGTAAGCAGTAGAAAATTCCCAATTTGCCAGGTGGGCAGGGAAAAGGAGATGAGACTGTCTGAAAGTCTCGGGAACTTAGAAGTGAGTTCATGTCAGCAAGGAGTGTTGATGGAGATGAGATCGATTGACCTCATAGACTATCAGGAGGGTAGAGAGGAAATCCCATACTGCTAGGAGGGCAAGGGATAGAATATGAGGCCACGTGAAGGTCTCATGAACTCGGAGTTGAGTTCGGATCAGCCAGAGGAGATGACAGAGGAAAAAGATCAGAAGGACATTCTAATCATTAGAGGAATTCAGATATTCCTGTCATTGAGCCCAGTTGAGACAAGAGTCTGTGTTGTAGATGTAGCAACAGGGGAAAGACAGCCAGCTATGATTGTCGCAGAAATGGAGAAAATATTAGAGGTTGCCCAAGCAGAAGAAGGAAATAAACATTCTTTGGAATGGCTCGAAACTTTCTACCAGGAAGCTAAAACAGAGATGACTGCAACACTAAAGCTTGTAGCAGAAGAAGATGAGCATTCACTGGAATGGCTCAAAACTTTCAACCAGGGAGTCGAACAAAAAGTAAATGTAGTACTGGAGACTACATAAGTAGAAGAAGAGGAGGGAGAAAGCATGAGATTTGTTGATTTGTGTGAGCAGATTGAAGCCCTGGAGAGAAGGGTGATAGTGCAGAGAATGCACATCCAATAGATGAAGTTGGAAGCAGATGCAAGAGGACCATACTAGCCCAAGGAACAACTAGGAGAGGTTGGCTTTGAGCCAACATAGAGAGATATGGAATCAGCAAAGCTGTCACAGGGAAAAGCTGAGCAGCAGCTCAGTGATAGGACTGTGAAGCTGAACTTTGCAGAAGAGTGAACACTTAGTGCCACAAAGGATGAAAAGGATGACATGGTAGATCATGATGATCTACCCATTTGCAGAGAAGAATTTCAGCCGAGGAGAATGCATACATAGAGCTAGCCATGGGAGCAGTTGGACAAGGAGATAGAGCAAGTCAGGAGGTTGATGTTGAAGTTAGTATAGGAAAATGCCAATGAAGATGAGCTAAGTAGAGGAGAACCTGCCATAGCAGCAAAACAGCAGTAGCAACAACAACAACAATAGAGAGATAGAGCAGAGATACAACTCCAAAGAGTTGTTTGAGATATAGGTGGATTTCAACAACCAAGGTGGAGAGCTCATGATTAGGAGCTTATGAATTTTTCACAGCAGAGGAGTATGATGCAAGAGAATCACTCCAGCCAGCCAGCCAGCATAGCACAAATTCATTGAAGAAGGAGAGGCAAAACCCTCTTGTTTCAAATTTTGAATTTGGAATTTGTATTTAATGTTTGTAGGGTTGGTACAGCTAAAGCCATGCCTTTGCGCATGCTGCAGTTAAAGAAGGCATTTAATGGTTGTAAGGATGGGATCTAGCTCCGATCTGGACTAGACAACCATCTAATTGTGAATTCATTGTAATTAATGAGAGTTGGTGAGGATGGAGGGAAGAGCTCAAGGAGCCCCCTTTTTGTAAAAAAGGGATCCTTTGTATCTGTAGGATAAGTGGAGGTCGTCAATAGAGAATAGGGAGAGAAGAGAAGGAACTGAGACTCTATCAAAGTTTGAGCTCAAGAACACCTTGTAAAGGAGGCATTTCACATTTAGATAAAGAATAGATTTCCTGCATGAGTTTCTGTGTGTATTTATGTGTTTATGAATGTCTTTGTGTGTTCAATATATGTTGTATATGTATGGTTAGGTATGCATTTGTAGGGATGGATAGGTTCTGCTATCTGTGGGTTATTTGATTTCAGGTTTGGGGTTCTTTGAGGCTTCATGCCAAGAGGGTGTGATAGAACGTTGTGGGTTCTAAAAGCCAGTGCATAGATGCGCTCCTAAATTCTGCGGAATTTGGGCAAAGACGTGCCAAGAGGGTGCACCAGTCGAAGTCATTGGCTCAAGGAAAAAATTCAAGGTTGTTGAACACCTTGGAGGTGAGGTTGTGTAGAAGAGGACACAATAGAAGACATAATCACTGAGGATTTTGGGAGAGCTCTGCCAGGAGGGCATTGAGCAGGTGCATATAGTGCATAGGAGAAGGAGATAGAGTCACTGAGGATTATATAGAGCTCTACTAGGAGGGCATCGAGCAGGTGTAGATAGTGCACAGGAGAACTCTATTGTGAGTTCAAAGGAAAAAAAGAATCACTGAGGATTCTGGAGAACTCTACCAGGAGGGCATTGTGTGGATGCACAGGGTTGTTGAACACCCTGTAGGCTTAGTAAGGAGTGCTTGAGAAGGAATTTTCTAGAGGGCATTTCCATCCCTTCAAGGAGAGAAAGGGAAAGAGGACAAATACCTATGTAAGGAGTGCACTAGGCTAACACTTGAGTGAATTGTTGTGAGACAGCCATCTAAAGGCTTGTCAAGCACAGGAGCATGACACAGAAAATATCAGAAGAGATAGCACCTTTGTGTGCAGAGACCCTGTAAAGAGCGTAGAAGTCAGTAAACCTTTCAAGGTTTCAAAGAGAAGAAGCCCAGGTCAGATAGCACCTTCATGTGTGCAGACACCCTGCAAAGAGTGAAGAAGTTGAAGAATCCTTTAAGGATTCAAGGAAGATAAAGCTCAGGTGGAGTAGTGCTTTAATGCACAGGCCATAGTTGTAAGGATGAGCAAAAAGGTCAGAGAGAACCCTTTGGAGGACTAGACTTCAAGGAGCTCAGGAGGGATAGCATCATTAGAACGTGAACAGAAGTAGAGAATGCAAGCTTCGTAGCAGGAAGCAAAGGCCGAGGCCTTTGGAACACTTGAAATCTTCCAGGTTCGGGAAGAAGAGCGTGTGCTCAAGGAGGAGAAACAGTAGTCGTTGGATTGGTACTGAGAGGAAAAGATATGGACTATTGAAGTTCACATCCAGGTGCAGGTAGGAAAGCGCAGCCGAAGAGAAACAGATATGGGTCATCAGATCTTGCATAGATAGCTGACAACCATCAGATCTAGGAGGAGCTAAACGAGATTTAATCCCTGTATGCGAAGAGGAAGAGTCGCAAGACAGGAAGTTTCAACTCATGAAATCCTGAAAGCATCAAAACCATCCATTTTGGAGGACAGGTGGCAGAGATCAAGATCATCATCGTGAACTCGGGTATCATGAGTAGGGAGGCAGAGTTCTTTTCCCTTCAAAGTACCGAGTCACGAGATCAAGATTCAACATGAATCGTTGATCGAGGAGGAAGGAGAGCTGTGAGATTTGGCATCTCGCTACCTTGTATATCAGGGTCTCGAAGGTTGGGAGGAATTAATTTTGACTGCAGAAGTCATGAAGTGCCAAGGGCCGAGGTCCTAGGTGAACACGTGGCGCATCCACCAAGTGGGGAGCACGTGGTTGATAGGTGGACTTTCGCCGCCTTGGAGGGAGTCAACACCCTGTTGACTTCTCCTGCTTCAGATTCTCATAAGAAAGGAGCACCAAGGCTCAACAACTCAACTCACAAAGTTTCGAGTGGCGAGGAATAGAGAAGGAAATCCAAACCATTGGATCTGAGTTACAGGAGGACCGTCAGATTAGAACTTCCAACAGGAATCGCACCTCAGGAGTTTGGGGTTTGAAAGGAACTATTTTTGACTGCAAAAGTCATGAGCTTGCGAGTTATGAGGGCTTGTGCAACACGTCACGTCCATTAGGTGGGAACCGCATGATTGACAGGTAGCAAAGAGCGCCCAGAGGAAAGTGGAAGTAGGTGACAAGTGGAGGACATACGTCACCTAGGAAAGGGGTCAACGCATCGTTGACTTATCGTGAGTCGTGGATTCGCAAAGGAGGAGCACAAGGGATCAACACTTCAAGTCACGAAGTCGCGAGTAGCGAGAAGTGCTAGCAGTTAGCCCTAGCTTATGGTTATATGTATAAGTGCTAACGAGGAAGGAGCCATACCCGTATCGTCACCTCAGGTATCGAGGGTTTGGAAAAGAGGATTCAAGGATCTCCAACCCACAAACTTTCGAGTTGCAAGTTGCGAAATGTGCCTGCGCCAAGGCCCAGTTGTGGTCGCATGAGGGTGAAGCTTACGCCTAGTTCTTGTTTGCACAGGTGGGGTTTCTAAAGGACCTATGGATTAGATTCATGAGGTTTCAGCAGGGAACCGAAGGAGTCACTTAACTCGAGGAGAAATTAGAATGATCCTAAGACTGGGAGGTCGCATAGAACCTGCTAAGGTAGGGGTTGTTGCATCACAATAGTGGTCTGGACCAGTGAAGGTGGGTTAGGAGGCAGAATGCCCCCAATGGTAGCATTCATTGAGGGAGTGTGAGGACTCCGTAAAAAGTAGCAACATTTTCTTCCACCGCTTCTTGCAAGACTATTTGATGCTCATGATGAGTTACCCTTGGAGGGACAACTCGTATAAAAAATGGTTCTAACAAGTCAGTGATCAGAGGGTTATATGGCCCGAGAGCTTCCACTGCAAGGTCAAAAATGGTAGGCTCCTCTGGATTCGAATGTTATCCTCTTATGGATGGCTCGAGTACAGTTTCCTATGGCCCGGTCACCTCAAAAGACCCTTGTTGGTCAAGTATTCTCCTTAGCGGTAGCAGTGGTGGCTCCAATTCAACTGGCGACAAGCCCTAAAACCTTCATGACTAGAAGAGCTCTTGATATTCCACTTTGTGAGAAGATCAATGGCACACTAGGGATTTTACTAACATTTAAAACCAACACACACTAGAAAAGTTCCTACGAGATAAACCAAGCAAACCACTAACTAGTTGGAAGAGCAGTTACACCAGCCAACACTAGAGAAACTTATCGGTGCAAGTAAAACTCGTACACGGAAGCACCCTCTGGGTATACTTTGCAAAGTGTGGCCCAATTTCTTCACTAGGTTCCATGGTATAGCCCTGCAGTCACCTGTGTAAGTACCTAAAATAAAGGCAACTAGGTTGCCTACCCGCGAACAATCACCAGGCGGGTACAGTCGACAGTCGGGTGGACCGCAATGAGCAGGGTATCAAGCCCGAAACCTATCAAGGATATCGAAATCAAGTGTTATGGAAGATGAATGTGCACCTCAAATGGATTTCATATCCATGAAGCTCTGTGGCAAATGAAACCAACAGAATCCCAAGACAAGTCGTCTCTATGTGTTCCCCACTATGTTTGGTCTGGATTTTGAGGGGTTATCTCCACTACCTTTCTGCACGCGACCTCGTGTTTAGCCACTGTGTTAGAGGGGGGTCCTGGATAACTTTCACGTTTACTGGACTTTTTTCACTCCCTGGAACTGACTCCTATGTTTGTTTTTAAAGCCTCGAAGAGTTTCCTCTCCAACCTAAATCAAGGCTCTAGCCTAGACTAGTTGATGTAGCCTACAAACATAAAGTCTAGTAAATTTTAATTTAGCGTTAATTTTAAGTGGCATGTTTTAAGTCAAGGAAGCGGTAATGAAACTAGTGGTTTGTTTTAAGAGACAAAAGAGAAGAGAATTAAATGAAACTGAAAGAAAAACTTCTTCTTTTTGACAAATTAAGATTTGCAATTTTAACTCTTTAACCAACTTTTCGTAACTACTTTTTCTAAGATCTTTTAAACGAAAACCAAGAAACAAGATTTCTCTCGACTACGAGCTACTTAATGTTCTAATCATTGAGTAAATAACTTAAGAAAGACACTATTTTTTCCTGAAAAGAAATATAACTAACCTAACTACTTAACCAAACAACGAAAATGAAATCTTTTTCTAATTTTTGTTTGTTTATGATTCAAATAGGAAACTTGAAAATAAATTCTTTTTATTTTCCTTCAAATCAATCAAAAGGGGAAAAAGTGAAGACAAGACAAGACCAAAAACTGACTTCTGGTCTACTATGGATTGCAGGGAGTCGCTGATGATACCAAACAGGTTGATTAGAAAAGACTCGCAAACTCGTCTAAAAACCTTTCAAATAAAAACACAAGAAATATTTTAAAGAATAAGCTAATCTAACGTCAAACCTGGGCTAAAGAGTGTAACAACAGATACTAAGACTAGATCAAGAAAACCTCTAAAAAGTATGATTTCAATCAGGGAAGAGGTTGACTGCCTCTTCTTGAAAGAAGACTTTCTTGACACAGGCATGCTATTGACACTTCAACATCTTACATATGTACGTGGAATGTCTAAAGGTAGGGTGTGTATGTACGTGTGAAGACCCACTGCAGGCTGTGTACACCTCTGTAACTTCTCAAAAATCAAACTAAGAATCAAGCTAACAAGGCAAGGAGTATTGGTATGGTAGACCAGAATCCCTTAAAGACTCAGAAACTTACAGAAAACTCAAAAAAAGGTAGCAAAACCAATTAAAACACCCAAAATGATATCCCCTACAAACCCTAGAGGCTTCCCCAATACGCTCGCCAATTATGCTATAGTGGGAAAAAACCCCTATGGAATACACTAGGGTTCAACATGTAGGCAAAGCTAACTATATAAAGTCTACTACTTTTTGAAAAATACCCCAAATACACCCCACATTCATGCATAAAACACAAGATAAAAAGATCTTGTAACTCTACCTTAAACTCTGTATCCGGTGTCAATCCTTTGCATTCAATTGCTCCTCGACTACAAGTCTCCTCCCAAGGCTGACCTACATTCATAAACAGAAAAACAAAGAAATAAGAAAATGCATATTATATATGAATTAGTGGGTTAGATGTCATACTCAAATATAAATCAAACATAAATATTGAACACATCATATTCGGGACAAAAAAAATATTCCTTTTTATTAGTCTCATAAAGTTACTTACAATGAGATCAATGACTACTACTCGAACCTGGTATGGGATCCTCTTTGCCAAGCTACAACCGTGATTCCATGTATCTTTCTCCTCTTCATCTCTCTCTAGGGAATGGATTAGGCTTGGAATGGAGGAAAAAGGAAATAATAGGGAATTCTGGCTCAAAACTCACAATGCGGCTGCAAATTCTTGGGGCAAGGGGAGAAAGTGAAATGGGCAGAGTTTCATTGTTCTTATGCTTAGCTTTGGAATGAGACCCCAACACCTCCTTTTATATGAAAAAAGGATGGTTATTTGGTTGGGTGACGAGCTATAGGCAGTGGAATAGTTGGGAAACTGCCCAATAGCTCGTAATCTCAACGAATTCCTTGCAAATTTTTTATTTTTACAACATTTGTGGGTATATGTGGGTTGTAATGGTGTAACTAGCATACGTACATGAGATTTAATGGTGTATAAAGCGTGTGTACATGGAAAATAGTAGTGCAGGGCGTGTACATATTTAAAAATAGTGTTTTTAAGAAGAGTTACACAGTGATGGCTTGGAAAAAATAACAAGTAAGATGGCCTGATGCTAGGTATGCATGTATGGTGCAATTTATGTTGATTAAGGTTGGTTGTCATTGATGTCAACCCTTGAAGAAAGACCAGTAGCACAAATTTTTGGGTAATGGACCCAATATTGTTTGATGTAAATATGACTCATTATTGTTTTTTCATGGTTGATAAG
>CBVK0101044159.1:0-10996 GCA_900067695.1 Picea abies | reverse complement strand
GAGAACATTATAAAATTTCCATTTTAGAAATCAAATTAATTTCATAAGGAGTTCGACTTTTCCCAAAATATGAAATTTTGTTTCATAATTTTTCATCATTGTTTCAATAATAGGATGTAGTCTTCCTTCTAGCTTTCAACAAGCACCATGTTGAATACCATTTTTCCTGCAATGATTCTATCTTGCATACAACCAACATGTGGTTAGTATTTCATGTACATCATATTTTAATTGCAATATGTACAAAAACCTTATGCATTGATCTTAGAATTTCCTACACCTAGCAATCCAATCACAATTACCAAACAATTTATTATATAGAGTGACTCATCATTCTATGCATATTCATGCTCGTAATTAATAATAGTAAGTTCATTATTTCAATTTTATGAACAAAAAAATGTTGTAGTCACTATTCCTGTGACTACCTAACTTATAAATTTCATGTTGCAATGTCTAACAGTTCCTAAAATGTTATCATCTCCATGAGTTAGCAACATTTGTGTCATTATTATAATTATTTCCATTCAAAGCATATATACATGCACTCACAAAATGCATTTAAGTACACAATTATATCATGTATGAGTGCAACTCTCAATGCATATCTATTCAATGCACCTTTGCATTGATTTTCAGAATGATCTTATGTAAGTCATGTATCTCACCATTCATAAATTGGAAATCTGGCCAATGTCTTGACATATCTCACCATTCATAAATTGGAAATCTGGCCAATGTCTTGACACATTCTCCACAAACTTCCCATTGTCTTCTCAATTACTTCTATGTCTTCCTTTTCGACCCAAACACTACACCAAGAATACAATTTTGTGGTGTGCATTAGTGTTAGCAAAAAGGTTGCATTCCAAGTTTTACTATAAGGTAGGAATATCATTGGGTCATTGTGTGGTATGTAACCTTTCTATATCCATACCTTGCCATATCCAACCTTGTTCTGGTCTCACACATGACTAGCTTTTTGGAAATCATTCCTATAACAAGTTCTTATCTTTTATTTCTTTGGTTATTACCTCATAACCAAATTAACATGACATGATATTATGTCAGTGTATGCATACAAAAGCTAAAAAACTTTGATAACTATAACATGCCTCTATCCTTTACCACACCTAGTGGAAACTTATTCATGTTAATGCACTTAAACAATACCATATTGTGTATTATAAAAAAATCAATTTGGGGAAATTCTTAACTGAATTTCCCTTTGGAAATTATGCAACATAATTTCAAAAGAGAAATACTTACCTGCATGGCTTCCATTAAACGAATTTAATGCTACCTGATTAGTTTATGATAGCATAAGATCTCATGCCTCTTTATCAATCTTATAATCAACATTCCAACTTTTTGTTGCTTCCTTCCATATGCAACAACATTATCAGCAACACTTCCATATATGAAAGAATTCTCTCTTTATAGTTGTCCCAACAAACCATAACATACTTGCTGCTACAGTAATTGAAACAACGTCTTTCTCCCTATATCACTTTTCCTTATTTATCCCAGAAGTCTTCAATTCTTCCAAATTCTTGAACCTTTATGTGCTCTTCATTGTAACCACTGTGCATGATTATTTATGACCTGAGCACTTTCTAGCTGAATCACTCTTGGTTTCCTTTTCATTCCCATCCAAATACTAAATTATTATTAACCTTCAACTTTTATTTATTTCCTGGATCCATCTATCCCAACTCACACCTGGATGAATTATAATTCCAATCATGTTGTCTTATAGGATTTGGATTTTCAACATCCATTTACTTTTCGAACTGAATCACTTCTTCTCTTTCCTTACCGAATACTTTAGTATTTGATTTTTTTTGCACTCTTCTCTTCTCCTTTCCAACTAGCCTCAAACTTGGCTTGCATAGCCAATCTCTAGCATACTATAAGGATGCACATATGCCTACTTCTCTGGTTGCATAGAATTAATTAAAAATACTTAATACTTCTTTCAATTTACCATCATAATTTTAAGTTATACTTCCACCCCCTAGAAATGTCACTCATGGCTTTATGCCACTTGATATGGATTATTCTCAGGCACCATCTCTTTTTCATTCAAAACCATGCATATAACCATTTTCTTCTTCATGGTGCCTTACTAACTCTCTACAGATATTCATTTCACTTTTAAGTATTTTTTGGCTTTGACATCTCCATGCTATTGTGGAAATATCTTCAATTCCTTCGGAATGCATCAACAATCCTCTACTATTCTTTCTTTCCATCATGGAGTGTCATCCTTCATTCCCATTAGCTTGATATCTACATCATTGTTTATTAATCCATTATCCTAGGATGTTCATGGACTTGCAACTACATATTATGTTGATATTAATTTTCATCATTCCACTATTATTTGGATCCCTCCGATACAACTCCTACATGACCCAATTATATTTCCAATCATGTTTTCTGAGTAACCTTGGATAGTTAACATGAAATTCCTTCTTGAGGTATTTGATTTATCCCTTCCTTATCTGATCATATCAAAATTTGGATTTTCTTGATGACTGTTACTTTCTCATGTCTTGACCAATATGGATTCAGCCTGACTTACATAATCCCCTTTCCATCATGCCATATTGATGCACCTATGCCTGAAATGACACTCCTTACTTATGTGCACCTTCATTTCTTTACCATTGAATTGATACCCTACATACCATGGTTCCAATGCGCACTCTAATAACCATAAAGGAAGAATTACTCTATAATTTCATAGCTAACCCCTTGATATGATGCACTCTTTATCCATATATGCATTAATCATCTTCTTTATCTGATTACTATCATTATGATAGTCAATACCTTTTATAATAGATCTGACTCCAATGTATTTCTTAATCTGTATATTGGTTTCTTTGGGAGCGAATGTACTTTCAATAATTCATTCACTATGTGATCTATTCCTTTGTCCAGATTCCAATGAGTACTTGACTAACATGATTGGACTTTATGTAGTGGCTTCCCAAGACTTTATGGCTGCACCCAGATTCATACCTTAACATTTTGTAGTCTTGGCTTTTTATCATCTTATGAAATATTTTGTCATAGAAATATTTCCCTAAGTACTTATGCTTATATTTAACTAAATTTCATCCTTCTCACCTCTTAAGAACTAAAAGTTTTTAACTCTTCAAAAATGTGCATCCAACAAAATTTGTTATGCTAAATAATTTAACAAATTTTATGAAATTATGTACAATTCTATTCCAATAATTCATCATAATTACTTTTTCTGATCTCTTGTGAAAATTAACTTACCAAATCAATTTTATGGGTGGATAATTATAATCTTCTATCCAATACCTTTCTAATGACTTCTCCCTTTCTCAATTTTGAGTCTCGAGTAGAAAGTTATGGCCATTTTTAAATTGTCCATTAAATTTCTCTTGTTCACACTTCAACTTGGTGCAAATCTGCATTGTAATTATGCATTTTTGACCTACTCCATTGGAGTTTTGGTATGATTTAAATTGGGTTTTCTTCATATACATATTTTAGACAATCTATCCAAATTTCACCTCTTTATGGGTTCTGAGCTGTTAGTTACAACATGTTGAGGTTCTAGGACAATTAGTGTTTTTGGTATGAAATGCTACATGTACCTTCTATGTTGTCTTAAACATTTTCAACATGCCTAGAATTTTAATACACCTTCAGGAATTTCTTCTATGGTCCAATATATTTCCATAGACTTCTCATGTGCCTCAAACTGAATCCGGAGCAGAAAGTTATGGCTCTTTAAATTTAGTTGGTCTTGAAATTTACCCTCCATTGTTTGTCCTATAACTTCCTTATAAAAGCTTCATTTGACGAATGGTTTACACCATTAGAAATCTCTCTCCAAGATCTTTTATTTGATTTGCAAAGATAAATTATACCCTCTTACACTTTGTTATCGGGGTTTTTGAGTAGCTAAAAACGTAGTTTAGGACCTCAAAAACGTGCTGCAAAAAGATGACCTTTAAACAGTATAAAATGTCATGAACATTTACTAGTTTTCTACTATTGTATACCATGCCAACAACTTTGCATGCACACATTTGAAAATGTGGACCCATGTTTTTCATGCACAACAATACCATAAAGTAACACATGCTCCACGCACATATAACCAATGTTGATCACTTCTCTATCGGGCCAATATCTGGTGCACACTACTTTTATGTTGCACACCAATATCTACTGCGCACAATTTTGGTTCATACACTAATATCTGTTGCACGTAATTTTTTTGTCGTATGCTAATATTCCACTTGCATTGCACTTTACATGTTGCACCATGCCAAAGTTTATTACACTCCCACTGCACACCAGTACTTCGCACGCACTAGTACTTCATGTGCACCATTAATTAAACCATTGCGCGATAGGAATATACCCACATTGCATGTGCACCAACAAAATTCCTCTGTGCTCTGCCAATACTGCACACACCATGCGCGCCAATATTATGCATGTGCACGCCAAATTTAAGTGCACACACCTGCGCACCGTTATTTTCCATGCATTACCATTCTGCACCACGCAACGCCAAATTTTAGTGTGCACACTTGTGCACCAATATTTTTTGCGCATTACCACTCTGCACCATGCAGGGCCGAATTTTAGTGTGTACACCCATGAACCAATAACTTTTGCACTATACCACTCTGCACTTCACAACGCCAAATTTTAGTGTGCACACCCGTCCACCAATATTTTTCATTTATTATGACTCTCCACCACACAACGCCAAATTTAAGTGCACACACTCGTGCACTAATATTTTACCACGCATCCCAACTTGTACTCTGCAACACCAAATTTTTGTGCAGGAAACCATGCACCCTTATTTTCCACACTTCACAAGATTTTTACTATGCATCACACATTTTAGTGCACACACTTGTGCACCTTCATTTTTCTAGGCATCAATTCTTCCTGAATTCTGCTGCTGACATTTGGGGATTTTTCCAAAATTTTCCCAATTTTGACCATGGACATTCTTCAACTATGAAGTTTGTTCAATTTCACTCAAATAACACCAGTTCAACCTATTCAACAACAAATCATTGTTGGCTGACATTTCTGGAATGAAGTTTTCCCAAACTCAATTTACAAATTGGGAATTTTAATCAACTAATCTGGCTCCAACTGTCATGGCTTCCTGATAACTTCAAATTCAACCATTTATAGGTTTGAATTTTCTAGAATAGATATTAAATTAAGAATATCTCACCACTTGGCCAAATTTCTCAATTTTCCTATGAATTTAACAATAGAAATTGGGGATTTTTTCCCAATTCCACGTAATTGCTTCTAATTTTTACCATGGACACTCTGTAACTTGAAATTTGCCCAGTTCAAAATCAGTTCACTATAAAATTTCACTTCAATTCAACTCGCTCGGCCCATCCAGGCTTGGTGTTGAAAACTGGAGCTCTGATACCATATTGTAGCATCCCCAACATCCAATTGGGCTATGCCAAATACAAAAATTTGAATTTTATACAAAATTAAAACATATACACACATAAACTCTTGCAAAACTTATATATGAAACTTAAAATAGACACATACATTCTGCAAATGAACAGATTCATATAGAATAATAATAAAAGTATACATGAAGCAAATGCAGGAAAAATCCATAAAAATAAATGCATAAATAATAATGCAACATGTAGTTTAACACACAATTGACACTTGTAATGGTAAAAATATCACCAACTATCTGAGCATAGCATAGAGAGGGATGAAGGAAAGGAATGAGGAATGGATGGGGTGAGGATGCCGAGAGAAGACGAGTGTGTGGAAAATGAAGAGATCGGAGTATTATGCAGAGGTAAGAGATTTAGACTAAATAAGAAGAGGATTGTGGTTGAGAGGGAGGGGAAACATAGTGATATCAAGGAAAGAGACACCGGTGCAATATTATATATCAAAGGGATTCTACGCACATAAGGAAATATCTGTCAGCTCAGTCTAATAGAAGAGGATCATGCTCAGATCGAAGTCTGCATCGAACCCACGACCTCATGTGTGTAACCAAGAAATGAGGTAATATCAAAAGTTTTGTCAATTGTAGTTGGTGAAGGAAGTAAAGATAGTAGTAGAAGTAATAAAAGTAGTGGAAGTAGTACGTCAAGTCAGAATCAATTATTGTTATCGAGAAAGAATATTGTGCAGAACACAATGGTGGGGGTAGATCCCACCTTAAGGATTCCTCTATTTAAAGGGGTTGGTTCAGAAGACCCAGAACAACATTTGTTCATTTGTGACATAATATGGATTGTGAATAATGTCCATGATGATAATGTGAATATTGGGCAATTGGAAACAACCTTCATAGATCGTGCACTATTATGGTATATTAAATATCAAAATACTACACTTGCGGCTAGACGAGAACATTGGTAGAGGTAAGACAAGCTTTGCTAAAATAATTCTATAAGCCTAAATCTCAGTCCCAGTGCATTATAGAGCTGAAGGAGATAAAAAATATTGTAAATGAATCGGTGTGGGACTATGATCAAAGGTTCAATATACTAAAGGATCAATTGACATTCTAGATTTTGGATGAACATTGCAGAGAGTGATTTATTGCAGGATTGTTGCAGCATATCCACTTCCCTTTGATGCATTAGAAGATTGCATCATAGTTATAATCTCTAGAAATTTCTATGATATTGGAAGCATCATGTGCAAGAGAGAATAATGCGGGGTTAGCTCAAATTCAGTCACAATTGGCCACAATGACTATTCAGTTATAGGAAATTACGAAAGGAAAAGAAAAGTGAGAGGGGGTATAGTGTATTTCCTATAGAACAAAGGGTCACCATAAAGATGAATGTACATATTTTCAACAGTATTTGAATATAGGAGATTTGAATACATTAATGTTATGGTGTGAAATTTGCAAGACGGTTGGTCACCATCCTCATAACTTTCCATTGATGCAAAAATAACAGAGTACTGCGAGGAATTTATTTTGTAAATTTTTCAAGTCAGTAGGACATGAAGAGAAGGATTGTTGTGCATTTGATTTGATGAGAGAGCGCACTGCATACACACATTGAATAAAAGGATAAGAATCAAAAGGAGGAGCTCTGCAATATAATAATACCATAAGAGGTTATAATCAAGGGAGACGAGGAGTTTTTAGAGGTCACAAAAGAGGAGGATTTGGTAGAGGAAGAGGTCCAATCATATGTTATAATTGTAATCAACTAGGAAATATAGTGGGAGACTATCTGAATCCCTGCACGACATGCATGTATTGTAGAGCACTAGACCAGGCGACAGAGGATTTCCCATAGTTGATCATGAAATGGAAAGAAAAGAGGAATGAAAATGTATAGATGATCACAACATAAGCATGTGACGAACAAATAGATATAGCAGTAGTAATGTAGGGAGGGAAAAGAACCGAAGCATATGTGAAAGATCAAGGGAATAGAATCCACCAATGGGTAATGAAAGCAATAGAGCCACTGTCATTGTTTGATCCTAGAAAAAAGAAAGAGACCTACTAGGAACCAAGAAAAGAATTAATTGTAGAATACTAGATAGCATCAACTTTGACTATGCCACCCTTTCATGATAGACCATCGATGTTTGATATGCCTCTAGTAAATGACCCTTTAGAAAGGCAGGTTGAAAAAGTAAGTACTTTGAAATATTTATTAAGAATTTTTTTAGAATTGATGAAGGATGAATTTTATTTAAGCATGTTTTTTGGAATGATTGAAAAATAGATACATGTCACACACAGAGAAGTTAACCAGGTGCATCAAAAGAAGAGAAAAATCAGGAGTTTCGACTCAATGCAAAAGTGGGGAAATACGATATGGATAATATCATTCTAGATCTAGGATATGATGTGAATGTTATCCCAAGGATGACTTGGGATATGATGGGCTAGCCGAAGTTGATTTGGTCTCCTATCTAGTTGATATTAGTGAACCAACTTAATATTGTTCCAGTTGGAAGTTTGACAGGGAAAAGTGTCAATATTGATGGAGTGCACAGTGTAGCAGACTTTGAATTGATTGAAATAATCGACGATAGTACACCTTATCCATCACTATTAGGAATTCATTGGGAATTTGATAATCATACTATCATTGATATAAATAAAATACATATGATATTTGAGGTAGAATACTTAAAGGTTACTACACCATTAGACCCGATTGAATGAAGGAGATATGTATATTCAACAAAGAGAAAATAACTTGACACTCTTTATAATATAACTACATGGATGGAAGATTATGTGAATCCTAAAGTTGAAGGTGTACTTAGTTGGAGAAGTATCAGTTTGTGTGTGTCAGACTTAGAAGAAGCTCTGGATAATTGGAAAAAAATACTTCATGAAGTATCGACAAGAAAATTTACTTGGATTACCCACGCATTGCGATGGATTGAAACTGAAATAGTTGAACCTCCAAGTTATGATGGAATGAATAATGAATTTTTTTTTATAATAAAGTTTGATTTGAAAATATCAAATCAATAGAGACTACTAGATTTGTATGTTGAGCTAAAAACAACCCATGCAATATGGTGGGTTGCTCACAAAGATAGGATAAGAGATTAGCAATAGTGCAAAATGTTATTGAAAGTCATATTTGGAACAGAGAATTAAAGTATCATGTCGAAGTATAATGGATTAATTTTCCTAGAAGACCATATCATGAAGTGTATTGTGATGTGGAGATAAGTACCTCAACAATAATGGATGCATTTATTTGTGCATACTCTAGACACCACCCTGAAGACTTGGTACATATAACTTGAAGTGTGCAAAGGCACGGGAGATTGGGAAGAGTTGACCCGAAACTTCAAGGTAACATTCAATTTTTAAAATAATAATAATTTGATTAACTCAATCATGCAGGTTCTTGAGAAAAATATTTTTGTGATTGAAGGCTCAATGTATAGTACACCTAGAGTTACTGTGAAAGTTGAAGAGGTCTTGTGATGTTATAATGTTGTTGAAGAATCCTAGGAGGATGACGACCCAAGGAATTTGTATATACCAGAAAATGAAGGGGAATGTGTAGTAGAATGACCAGAGCTTGAGTCAACTATATATGCAAAGCCTCTAAGAACATGAAAAGTGAACATTGGTACAAAAGAGAAGCCTAAGTTTTCCAACATAGGAGACTATTGGAATGATGAGATAGTCGAGAATATTGTCGACTTGTTACATGAGTATCAAGATATGTTTCCAACTGCATTCTCAGAGATGAAAGAGATTGTTGGAGAGTTAGGAGAGATGAATATCTCGTTGAAACCAGATGCCAAAACTATGAAGCAAATACCATACAGAATGAACCTCTGGTATAAGCAAAAGGTAAAAGAAGAAATAGACAAGATGTTGGAAGATGGAATTATAGAACCTATTGAAGTGTTGGAATGGATCATTCCAATGGTAGTCCAAGAAAATAAGACAGGAGGAATCAGGATATGTGTAGATCTGAGAAAGTTGAATGATGCTTGTTTACATGACCCATTTCCTACACCATTTACAAATGAAGTACTAGAAAATGTAGGGGGCCAAGAGGATTACTATTTCACAGATGGCATTCTGCGATAATGTATGTTAGAGAATGAAGGGAATTTGATCTTGTCAAAGGTGAATGAAGGAGTTGTAGGAGCTCATTATGTGGGAAAAGAAATAGCTCAGAATATTTTTCACACAAGATTATGGTGGCCTACCCTTCATAAATATGCCAAGGGATTTTGTCAGAGTAACTGTGATGTTTATCAAAGGCTTGGGAATCCTTCCAAGAGAGATGAGATTACCTTAGTACCACAAGTGACACTACAATATTTTGATAAACGGGCAGTGCACTTTGTTGGGTTGATTAATCTACAAACTAAGAGGTCAAGAGCTAGGTACATCATTACTGTGACAGACTACATAACCAAATGGGCCAAGGAAGAACCAATTAGAGACTACATCATGGAGACAACTGAACGATTTTTTTTTGAAAATGTGGTGACAAGGTTTGTATTCCCAAGAGTAATTATGAGAGATCAAGGAAATCACTTTCTGAATAGGACAATTGCAGCATTTACAAAACAGTTTCAGATCCATCATCGGAAAAGGACCTCATACCATCCTCAGGTGAATGGTACAGTAAAAGAATTCAATAAGATCCTAGAGCATGCATTGATGAAGGTTTGTAATGTAAGAAGAGACGATTGGGACTTGAAGATTCTAGAAGTGTTATGAGCATATAGGACTGCAAGAAAAAATTTGAAAGGACAAACTCCATTTAGATTGACATATGGTCAAGAAGTTGTGATGCCTATAGAGTTTCTTGTATTGATTTTGTGCATTGTTGCAATGGTGGATCTTACAAATTCTGGCACAATGGATAATATATTTCCAGAACTAGTAGAACTCAAAGATGACCTATTTGTCGCAGTTTTTCATTAGCATGTGCATAAAGCACATGGGATATATTGGCATGACAAACATATTAAACAAAAGTAGTTTCATACAGGATAATTAGTGTTACTTTATGAAAACAAGTTTTTGCAGCACCGAGGGAAGTTCCAAATAAATTGGTTAGGGCCATTCGTGATTAGTTTGGTGACAGATACAGGTGTTGTTCAGTTGGAGAAGCTGAATGGAGAAGCTATAGAAGGACTAGTTGATGGTAGTTGGTTAAATATATATAGCGACAACTGGGGCTCCACGCACTAGTCCCATCACGCAATATGTAGTACTTTTACCATAGTTTATTATAGATAGAAAAAAAGAAAAAGAGGAAAAGAAATGTATGAATCAGATGAGAAAGAGGAAGGAAACCTGCACAAAAAGGAGAAAGAAAGTATGAAGAAAGAAGGCATGGTGATGATGTAGCCTTCTTCAACCCACAGGTTAGAACTCCACGTACACAGGATCTTTCTTCTTCAACTGGCCCGAAGAAATCTCAATAATTGGCTCTCCTATTTCCCTTTT
>CBVK0101044154.1:0-22402 GCA_900067695.1 Picea abies | reverse complement strand
CTCTTCCGATCTCACTATGTTTTTGTGCAATACGCAGTGTTGGACAGAGTGTCGGATCAAGTGCCGGAATGAGTATTGGAAGGAGTGTCGGATCAAGTGCCGGAAGCAGAAACGTGGTGCGTTTTTGTCCTGTAATACCAGAAAAATGTGAATTAGATCTTGGTAGTCATAAAACATGATGAATTATACGTAATACAATCATTAAACATGAATCACACGTACCTTATGTCGATCATACCGTTTTATCATAAATTCTTCAAAAAGATCCTCTAAAATATGAAAAACACATATGTACATGCGACAAAAGTGTATAATAACCGTCATAAAAGTGATCATATCTTGGGCCCAACATTACCCCCACACTTACGATTTTGCAGGTCCCACTGCAAACAAAAATAAGTTACCCCTCAGAACTAGGCTTGCTGAGGAGGATCAGCTTTGGAAGCCTCTCCTTCTTACTATGAAGACTTAGCCATGTGCCTCTTGTGTTTCTTCAGCTGTGCTATGAGGCTACAGTTAGATTTGGTCATCTCATTGACCAATTGTTGAAGAGAGTTAACCTTTGTTTGAAGGACTGCATTGTCATGATGAAGGTGTGTATCTATTGTCTTCCTTTCCTCCAACTATTGGAGAAGCTGATGGTTTTCCTTCTGTAGATCCTCTATGGTCGGGGAAGAATCAGTGATCTCAGAGGAAGGCTTAGATCCTTTGAGGGATGTGGACAATCTATCAGTTTTAGGATCTAGAGTGGCATCGGTGAAGTAGGAGTGATGGGAGATCGGTAAGGTGAGGTAGGCTCTGATTTTTTTTTCCTTAGTGGCTCTAATCCATCCGCAAAAACTTCCCTAGGTTTCTTATGAGGGCTCTCAAGGTCGGAGGACACTTGGATAGGATCAGAAGCAGGTGGAGGTTTTTCATAAGGCTTGGCTCTTGTGCTCTGGGTACTCTTCCAAAAGGGTCCTTTACCAAATAGATTGGCTCCCCTCTTGTTTGTGGGAATGATGGGAAAGTCTTGCTACATTACTTATTGGAGATTTTTAGGTGTAGGATCAAGAGAGAGTGAAGGCATTGTGGGGTTAACAATAGGCTTCTTTTGGTCTTTGCTCTTGGTCTTTTTACCCGATGAAGAAGTAGGGATATCAACAAAATTTTGGTATTGTTCCGGAAAAGAGAGGGTTTTTGCAAGGGGGTTTGGAGTTCTTAGAGAATGAGGTTTGGATGGAAAGATATTTTTTAGGCTAAGTGGCTTTTTGCTGGTCTTAACTGTCAGGTGAGGGTTTGCAAATTGGTAGATAAAGACATCCCAAATTTTCCCCTGTTTCTCTAGTTCGGAAAGAATGAGGAGTTTGATCAAGCCATGGTGGAAGAGACTATTGTGGGGGTTAGTCACATTTTTCCTCACTTGAGAGGACATCTTCTCCAAGATTTTGAGAAAATAGAAAGGGAAGTTCAAGGGTTTGTTGAACAGAAAATGAGCCAGCAATCTAAAATGACAAGCTTTGAAAGTAGAGTATCTACCTTCACATGTAATTAACCTTGTGATGAAAATGAGGGGGTTAATCAATTATACCTTTATCCACTACTTAACATACCCTTTTTCTCCTGAAATGCTCTCAAATTGGGCTTAAACACCATGTTATAACTTGAGCACGACAATTGGTGATTTTTGAACCATCTATCTCCCATTCTTGGGAGCTTTGTTGTTGCAGTAATGGACTCTTCTGTGACTTCAAAGGTAAGAGACCCTACTTGTGTCGTCTTACCATCGAAACCAAGGGAGAATTACATGGAGAGGCCATCATTGTGGCTTTGCAAGCTAGACAAAAATGGCTCCCAGCCTGCACGCAAAAACACTTCTCTACACTGTGTAAATTCGGGAATGGAAAACAAGTCTACATAGGAGGAGGGTTCATATCTCTTGGGAATTGTGACAGAGGTGAATTTTACCAGGAAAGGGCATGATCGAGCCAAGAGATGGCACGAATTGGGCATGGTCGGAGCGCGATTTGAATAGGGGACAAGTTGGTAGAGGTTGGGCGCGATTCCTTAACCCAGGGTAGAGAAAATGGAAAGGGCAAATGGAGATAATGGTTGCCCAGCCTGATTTTGAATGCACTCATGGTGGAGTATGTTGCACACATGTGCATGCAAGCTTCTGTAGAGACAGGGGCACACTTCCTTGGGTGGGACAGGCATGTGGGGAATGAGAGGCTATAGGCTATTAGTTGAGTGAGCACTTGAGATAGAGCCTTTCTTGTTGTCCATGAGCCTTAGCTTGGATAGGAATCCCTTTATCCTAGGTGGAGTTCAGTCCTAGCTCGGGAGTGATTCACTGTTGAGAGTGATGAATAGTGTAATCTATGGCTGGGAGGTTTGTGGATGGTCTGTAAGCAGTTGGTGATAGACTTTTTAAAGACAAGTATCAATTGTATGATATATGGATATGCTGTTTTTTTATTTACATGCCCATGTTACGATTTTATCATATATGTGACTATGAATGCTTGTGTGCTTATGGGTATAATTTCCTGTAAATGATGCATATCGATAATTACTGTTATTTTAATATAAAATTCATGTGTTATAGAAAGTAATGGTTTGTTTATGTTTAGATGTAAAGCTTCTGCAAGCATGCTATATGTATATGTTTTAGTTGCATGCAGTCTAAAGAGTAAATTTAGGTGGCATTGCTTAGTTGACTACTGGGTATGCTACTGTATGTTCTGCAGTATGGGAATGAAAGTGTTCCCTAGAGTAGCATAGTCTGACCTCATGGATGGAAATGGTACCGACTAGCATCAGAGCATGAGTGGTTTCTCTGGAGTGGCATACCCCGACCTTAGGTTGGTCGAGGGGGTCATTACAGTTTGGTATCAGAACCTCGGTTCAAAACTGAGCTTGGATGGACCAGAAGGGTGCAATTGAAGTGACTATTCATAGAAAAGTAACTTCGAAGTGAGCAGAATTAGAGTCATAGAGTGTCCTTGGAAAAGGTTAGCATACTGGTGTGCGTGGTAAATTTGGCACCGCACGGGAAAACCGTGGCATGCCAGTGCGCGCGGTAAATTATGGCACCCCACGGAAGATTATTATGTGTAGGTGCACGTGCTGAAATTAGCCTTGCGCGGTAAGCACACACATATTAAGGTGCACATGGAGTGCACATGTATTGCTTAACGCAGAGGAGTTTTGTTGGTACGTGCATAAGTATGAGTATAAGTTGTTTAACGACAGTGTATTCAGTAGTGTGCACAGATATTTGAGCGTGAAGGAATATGTTAAACTTGACATGGTGCATGCATAGGATGAAAATGTATGTAGAATATCAGTGCACAGTATCAAAACTATTCACAGTGGATATTGCCACACAATGCCAAAATAGTGCACGTAAGTAGTCGGTACGACAAAGAAGAAATGCACAGTAGATTTAGGTGCGCAGAGAAGCGTTTACCTTGTAATATTGATATGTATGATAATATAAATGAACAGGTCAAGTTAATATGCACAAAGTTGCTTGGAAGGCGAGGAGTCTGAGTTTAAATTGCATAATAATAAAAGAAAAGTAAACACATAACCAAATTGAAGCATTAATTTTGAATTAATTTCTTCCGATTTAGACCGCTGGAAATAAAATATAAGATTACAAGAAAAACTTATTATAAAATAAAACAAGAGTTATAACATCACCAGATAGAAATTGTAATAAAACAGTCTAAAATTCGTTTCTATATTTATATAATCATATTAATAAAAAAATTACAAAAGGGTGATGACAATAGTTAGCCTGTTGTAAAAAGGGCCGTTGAAGAACATGCCTATCATCTCTTGTACTCTTTAACTCTGCAACCGGCTGTTCAAAATTCACTGAGACATGCTTATCTTAGTTGAAGATTTACTTCAGCTTAGCGATCTCCACCTTTAAAGAAGATTCTAACCAGACCGATTGATTTTCCCCAACACTTTCGACCACTTCAACCGTAGATTCCTCCTTCTTATGCCGCTCACTGCTTTTCTTCTTAGCGACTGGCCTATTGATGACTAAATCCTTTATAATGGGATTCATTCTGACTTCCAATCGTGAGTCTATAACCGGCTCTGTGTGGAACTTAGTTGCTAGAAGGTGCGCGAGGATCCTTTCCTCCTTATTCGCAGGAAAGCCTAGCATGTTTCTCGAATAACCAGTCTCACTCGACTTAGCTTTGTCCATGTATCTCAGGTTGGGGATACCAAAATGTGTCTTTACAAAAAGCAGGAAGTCGAGCAGCTTGAAGATTACTATGGTCATGGATATGTAGATATATTCATACTTGGGGAGTGGTAATTATATAACTCCATTTATGAAGCATAGACAGATTACGCACAAAGAGCGTTGGGTTGCCATGCTCAGCCAATCCATTTCGAATAATTAGCTTTTGAGTTCACTACATGGTGGACTTTAGCTAACGTCACATGGCTGCGAAGTACCGAACGAATGAAACATGGTGATCTGAATAGCCATCGCCCACTCCATGAGTGGTGGATTTGACATGTTGAGACACGTGATACCGCATCTTGATGAAAGTGGTTTTGAAAATACCACCTTCTTACGCGAGTGTATCTCGGAAGGCACTGCACATCAACATTCTCGAGACTTGGGTCTTATCTAGAATTGTCGGGGTGATAACACCAGGAAACCGGGAGTGATAATGTTGATGTGTATGTTGAATCGAAATGGTGCATATTCTCATGAATTGTTGATTGGTTAGTCTGATTAGTTTTGATGGCTGCACATTTTGCAGAATTAACAACAACTCGGTCAAGACAGACCAGTGTAGAGTCCATAGGAATGGAAGAGGCACATGAGAATTACAATCATCTAGAGAAGAGAAGAGGGATGGATGTCCATTTGGGCATGGAAGGAACAACTCCAACGGACATGGAGAAGAAAGGAATGAAGATATGAATATGGCCGAGACCATTAAGAATTGGCAGAAATATGTCCAAATCCATAAAGATGATAATGAAAGGCTTATGAAAGCCAAAGAGCAGTGGGATGACTTCAACATGAACTATTGGAAGGTTTGAACAGAATAGAGAAGAAATTGGCCAAGGAGAGTGACTCAAGTAGATCTGAGAGTCACAAATATTAAAAGGAGAAGAGAGAATTAAAAAGTGCTAGTAGACATCACCATCATCTCCATAGACATTCCCATAAGAGAGCAAGCAACAAATCAGGTCTATCCCCTGCCATAAGGTATAAGAGATCTGGGGTGGATGAGCTGCGAGGAGAAATGAACAAAATCAAACCTCTTACTTTTGATGGTGAGCACAAGAAGGATGAAGATGCCAAAACATGGTTGCTAGGCATGAGGAAGTATTTTCAATTGCATAATTATTCTTCTCATGCTGAAGGTAGAATCGCTATTTAACAACTCAAAGGAAAGGCCTCCATGTGGTGGGATCAACTTGTGCAGGTACAACACATTGTAGAGAAAAGTGTTACTTGGAGAGAATTCAAGAAGTATTTTGAGAAGAAATACTTGACCAAGAGATACTATGACAAGAAAATAAAAGAGTTCTTTGAACTTAAGCTTGGAAGTACGACCATCGATGAATATGAGAGAAGGTTTCTGGAACTGTTGAATTATGTCTCTTTCATTAAGGATGAGACAGTCAAGATTCAATGATACTTAAGTGGATTGCCGTCGTTCATCAGTGAAAAAATACAGTATGATGATCCCAAGACATTAGAAGAGACCATAAGAAGAGCTAAATGCTTATATGACCAGCTGAAAGCAAGACCAGCTTTCCAAAAGGCTTGGGAAGACAATAAGAAATTCAACATGGATCAGAGGAAGAAGGGAGATAAGCCACCATTCCTTAGAAATAATCCACAATGGCAGCAAACGCATAAGGAAACCAGAGTGATTGACACAGGGAGTCAAGGGCCAAGACAAACACCTATGCAATGTTGGGGTTGTAAAGGAGACCATAGGTTTAGAGATTATCCTCACAGAGGCGAAAAAGGTAGGGCTATTCACAATGTAAAACGAGATGAGACAGTAGAGGACATGGGAAAAAATGTGCCAAGGATTTATGCAGCCCTGGACAACAAGCAAGCAAAGTATCAGTCCCACATTATTGAAGTGGAAGGTATGATCAACAACCAAACCCTTGCTATTTTAATTTATTCAGGAGCTAGCCATAGTTATATAGACCCAAATATGGTGGAAAGTTTTCATTTACCAAGAAGCAAGCATGGGAAATCCTGGTTGGTGCAACTGGCTATAGGAGCCAGAAGAAAAGTTAATGAGATGGTTAAGTCTTGCCTCATAGACACAAATGGACTAAATACCAGGGCAGATTTGAACATCTTACCCTTAGGTTCCTATGACTGTTTAATTGGGATGTATTGGTTGGACCCACATCATGCTCTATTGGATTGTCATAACAAATCATTCACTTGCTTGGATGAAGAAGGGAACAAAAGGAAAGTGCAGGGAATTCCCAGGGCAGTAACCATTAGAGAAATTTCAACATTATAGCTGAAGAAATGTTATAGAAGAGGATGCCAAATATTTGCAGCTCATATGGAGGAGACACCTAAAGACAAGGTGCCAAATTTGGAGAATTATGCAGTCTTGAAAGAGTTTAAATATGTATTCAAGGAAGTACCAGGACTACCCCCAAGGAGAGACATTGATTTCTCTATAGAGTTGATGCCTGGAGCAACGCCAGTATCAAATACTCCTTACAGGACGAGTACACCAGAATTGAAGGAGTTGCAAATGAACCTTGAAGAACTTCTGAAGAAGGGGTATATACGCCCAAGTGTATCACCTTGGGGTACCCCAGTCTTGTTTGTGAAAAAGAAATATGGAACGTTAAGATTGTGCATTGACTTCAGACAATTGAATAAAGTGTCTGTTAAGAACAAATATCCTCTACCAAGGATTGATGATCTCTTTGATCAATTGAAGGACGCAAGGATCTTTTCAAAGATAGATCTTAGATCAGGATACCATCAGGTAAGAATTAAAGAATAAGATATTAGCAAGACCACCTTCAGGACAAGGTATGGTCATTATGAGTTCAGGTTGGTATCGTTTGGATTGTCAAATGCACCAACTGTTTTCATGTGCTTAATGAATGGTGTTTTCCGAGAGTATTTGGACAAGTTTTTCATTGTCTTTTTGGATGACATTCTTATATATTCCAAGTCAGAGGAAGAGCATGAACATCATTTGAGGATGGTGTTGCAAGTATTAAGGGAGCATCAGTTGTATGCCAAATTGAGAAAGTGCTCATTTTATCAGAAACAAATTCATTATTTGGGGCATATCATCTCAAAATATGGGATAGCAGTGGACCCTGAGAAGGTAGAAGCCATTAGAGAATGGTCAACACCAAAGAATGTGAAAGAGGTTAAATATTCAATGGGCCTTGCAGGCTACTACAGGAGATTCATTGGAGGATTCTCGAAGATAGCACACCCAATCACTTCCTTGCAAAGGAAAGGTATGAAGTTTCAGTGGACGTCAGACTGTGAAAGGAGTTTCCAACATTTGAAATAATTATTGACAAGTGCTCCAATACTAAGGATCACAGACCCAAATGAAGATTTCATTGTATGCACAGATGCATGTAATGAAGGACTGGGTGGAGTCCTCAGTCAAAATGGATTTGTGATATGTTATGAATCAAGGAAGTTGAAGGACCATGAAAGAAACTATGCCACTCATGATTTGGAGTTGGCAGCCATAGTGCATGCCCTGAGGAAATGGAGACACTACCTCATGGGAAAGAGGTTTGAGCTAAAAACAAACCACAATGGTTTGAAATATTTATTTGATCAGCCAAATCCAAATGCCAGACAAAGAAGATGGTTAGAATTTCTAAGTGAATATAACTTTGATATAAAGCATATCAAAGGGAAAGAAAATAAAGTGGTTGATGTACTCAGCAGGAGGGTGCATGAGCTTCATGCTACAACCATCATCATGTATCAGACTGATTTTAAAAGCAAAATTTTGGAGACTGCAAATACTGATATGCAGTACAGAGAATTAGTAGAAATGCTACAGCAAGGTAAGACACCCCAGAACATGGATATTTATAAGTTGGGAGTAGATGGAATACTATTGCACAAGAATATTTTTTTTATACCAAATGTCCAGGAATTGAAACATATAATTTTGTGTGAGATGCATAATTCTTCTTATGCAGGGCACCCTAGATATCAGAAAACCATAACAACAGTCAAGAGCCAATACTTTTGGCCAGGTATGAAGAGAGAAATTGCATAATTCATTTCTAGGTGTATGGAGTGATAGAAAGTTAAAACAGAGCATATGCACCCAACAGGATTGCTGCAACCTTTTCCCATTCCTGAATGGAAGTGGGAAGTAGTGACAATGGATTTTATTATGGGATTTCCCAGAACATGCAAGCTACATGATTCGATTATGGTAATGGTGGACAAACTCACAAAAGCTGCCCATTTTATTCCACTAAAAACTACTCACAAAGCAACAAATGTTGTTGATATATTCATGAAGGAAGTGACACGATTGCATGGAATTCCTAAAACAATTGTGTTTGACAGAGATATGAAATTCACCTCGAATTTCTGGAAAGGATTGTTCAAAGGATTCAGAACAAATTTGAACTTTAGTACAACTTATCATCCTGAGTCTGATGGACAGATAGAAAGAGTGAATAGGGTGATAGAAGATATGTGATGGACAAACCATCAAAATGGGAAGACTACCTACACTTGGTAGAATTCGATTACAATAATGGGTATCAGACATCATTGAAAATGAGCCCATTTGAATAACTTTATGGCAGAAGGTGCAATACTCCATTAAGCTAGGATAATCTAGATGATAGAACAGTAGTCGGGCTAGAGTTGCTCAAGGAGAAAAAATTAAGCAGAATTTGAAAGATGCCCAAGACATACAGAAAAGCTATGCTGATAAAAACATAATCCACAGAGAATTCAAAGTGGGTGATCATGTTTTCTTGAAAGTGAAAGCTAATAGAAGATCCCTGAAATTGGGAAGCTGTGCCAAGTTAGTAGCTAGATTTTGTGGACCATTTGAAATCCTAGAGAGGATTGGTCCAGCTGCTTATATGATTGCATTGCTTGCATCTATGTTTGTTCATAATGTCTTCCATGTATCATTGCTAAAGAAATATATACCCGATGCTAATCATGTTATTGATTGGAATGTTATTCAGGTGGAGCAAGAAGGTGCTTTCCAAGTGCATCCGGTGCACATCCTAGATCAAAAAATCAAACAACTCTAGAATCGAGCCATAGGGCTTGTAAAGGTCTAATAGACCTGGTACAGACTGGAAGATGCTACTTGGGAGCATGAGGATGCAATGCAGGTAGAGTACCCGCATCTTTTTGAAGAATTTTGAGAATTTTGTTGTATATGGGTACATGATGCACTGGGGACAGTGCATAAATAAGGGGAGGGGATTGTAATATCCCTCGTTCGAACCCAAATGTAAATATAATCCAAGTATATTTAATCTAGTGAGCTGTTTAGACATCATTTTTGTAATACACCTTTCATGGCATGGTGCGCGCATATACTGCGCAGTAAAGGGATGTAATGTACACATTTTTGAATACCGCACGTAGTAACTAAGGTGCGTGCAACCTTAAAGACAGAGGATACAATGCGTAGTAACTAAGTGCACGCAATATTAAGGTCAACGAACCTTTGTGTATATAATAAGCATTATAGGCTGGTGAGCCAGTATTATAAGCTGAAATGATTATGTCTTGGAATTAGGCCAGCGCGCCTATATGTCAAGGGCCAATGTGCCTACTTTGTACATGACTAATGATTAATATAAATTAAATCACTACACACAGACCGACCACGATAATAGATATGGGGGACTGAACTTCACCAGTTAGGGAAAGGGAGGGCCAAAAGTCAAGGGAATATTATATTAATATTTCCCAAAACATAAAGTATGGATAATTTTATCCTAAGTTCTAAAGTTGGGGACAAGTGGACAAAAGTAACTTCCGATATGACAAATGTCAAGTTGGGGACATGAATTCATATCATGGGGAAACTTAGCTCAGTGGGGATTATTCGGGAGGAAGACCTGACGAACAAAGAACATGGGGGAAAACCCATTAGGCTGACCATCATTTTTGATAGAGAGTTTACAGTGATTCCAAAAACACACCCAGTTATCTAGTCAATGACTCCATGACAATTTCACTCATACATTATCTTATCCTTGAGACATCCATTCCACCTTTCTGAAACTTGTTTCCCCGTCCCTTTTGGTTGGTGTACCTGGTTAGCTTGGAGAGGGATTGAAGAAGTGGGTTGTCAGGACCGTGAGAAGTTCTCTGGGTGAGAGAATTGTTGGGGATTGATTTATGTAGGTGCTAAACTGTAGCTACAATGCTCTAAGACTTCTGGTCTGACCTGTAGTTGAAGCCCTGGAAGGGAAGTGGGGCAGCCGAGGGACTATTGAGAAGAGAACAAACACACTTCCTTGGGTGGGACAGGCATGTGGGGAATGAGAGGTTGTAGGCTATTAGTTGAGTGAGCACCTGAGACAGACTCTTTCCTGTTGTCCATGAGCCTTAGCCTGGATAGGAATCCCTTTACCCTAAGTGGAGTTCAGTCCTAGCTCGGGGGTGATTCACTGTTGAGAGTGATGAATAATGTAATCTATGCCTGGGAGGTTCATGGACGGTCTGTAAGCAGTTGGTGACAAAATTTTTAAAGATAAGTATCAATTGTGATATATGGATACGTTGTTTTGTTATTTACATGCCCATGTTATGATTTTATCATATATGTGACTATGAATGCTTGTGTGCTTATGGGTAATTTCCTGTAAATGATGCATATTGGTAATCACTGTTATTTTAATATAAAATTCGTGTGTTATAGAAAGTAATGGTTTGTTTATGTTTAGATGTAAAGATTCCGCGAGCATGTTGTATGTATATGTTTTAGTTGCATGCAGTGTAAAGAGTAAATTTAGGTGGCATTTCTTAGTTGACTACTGGGTATGCTACTGTATGTTCTGCAGTATGGGAATGAAAGTGTTCCCTAGAGTAGCATGGTCCGGCCTCATGGCTAGAAATGTTACCGATTGGCGTCAGAGCATGAGTGGTTTCTATGGAGTGGCATACCCCGGCCTCAGGTTGGTTGAGGGGGTCGTTACAACTGCCATGTGTGGGAAATTCAAATTCGATGGCATGCTTTTTTGTAATGTAATGATGCATAGTTAGATCAATGTCCAAGTATTTTGACTTTGACATTTGATCATAAACATGTGAAGCATCTACAATCAATGTCTGCAACCAATTCAATTAAATGTAATTGAGTTCTGGTTACCTGGAATCTAGGACAGTTGCTGGTGTGTAACTCACATGGCACTTCGTTCGACACCTCAAACGACATCTCATACGACACCTCATACGGTACTTCATCCAGTACCTCTATGTTAAGTGCATTTTCAACTCTTATAATGGATAGCCTGCAAATTTGAAGTGTTTTTGACAATCACAGTGGTAAATGAGCAGAGGCAAAATGCTCCATGCTTACTCAATCTTCTTGCATATGACATATAATGTCAAAAACCTACAATGAATAGGTTATAGCAAGCATAAAAATGTATCATCAAACCTACAATATGCAACTTGTAATGAAATGATAAACCGATAAAGAGTGGTCTGTTAAGTATGTGTTTAGTAATTTATAGCACACAGGAGTTAAGCATTTCAAAAATAACATGACTATCAATGTAATAACTGTTGGACAACTAAGAGGGGGGGGGCGGGTGAATCAGTGGTTACTGAGCTTAAACAATTATGTTTCTTTTAAAATTTTTTCCAGAAACACTGAATGATGATCATAATAATGCAGAGAAATAAACACTGGCACATTTAACATCAGTCACATATATGAGAAACACAGAGACATATATTTTCTGAGGAAACCCATACAGGGTAAAAACCTCTTTTTCTTTATATGATAAGTAATAATTACATTCTTTACATTATCATACATATGAGCACCAACTCATAATTAGGCTACAACCTCTGTTTTGCAAGCTGCAACTTGCTGAGAGCACCAACTCTCTGTTTTCTCTAGCACCCACTAGAAGGACCCTGGTTTCTCTAGCACCAACTAGAAGGAAGCACCAACTCCCTGGTTTCTCTAGCACCAACTAGAAGGAAGCACCAACTCCCTGAGTGTTTCTAGCACCAACTGGATGGAAGCACCAACTTCCAATCATACAGGCACCAACCTGTATAACAGAGAACAAGAGTTATCCCTTGCACCACCCTGCCACCCTGGTTTCTCTGGCTGCAACTAGATGGAAGCTACAACTCCCTGTGTTCAAGCACCCACTTGAACCTCTAAGGACAACAGTCCTCCCGAGCACCTCCCAACCACCCTGAAATATTAATTCTTTGTTACTCAAACTTATTACAGTGATATAATGTTCAACGATGGCTTACTAGACTCATCACTGTTCTGCTGCATTTCGTTACTCTGTCTGCCTCATTGCCTTCCTGCTCACATCACTTGCGCTGTCTGTTCTTCCACTTTTTATGTTCTATGCGCCATGTCCATTCACTGCACAGTTCCTCCTCTGTGCTATTCAGTTGCTGCACTCTCCTCCTTCTTCACACATGAATCACCTTCACCAGCAACAACCAAAACAAACTCCTACAACAACAACAACCCTTCTCTTCTTTGTACCGTGTATATATAGCTTCTGTGCATCTTGTGCATGCAATATTCACCATTCCTCTACATGCTCATACCGTGCCAATCTCCTCCACCTCTTGAGTGCTCTGGGTGATCATCATCATAACTCTTCAGCTTCACTGGCCATTTTCCCACGCGTTCAACATCACTAGATGTTATGCTGAGATTCCTCAGCCTCTCTGGCAGTTGAGACTCTTCGTCTTCTCTGTGACAGTCAAGCTCACCTTCTCTATTTTAGTTACAGGCTTCCACGCTCATACATCTGTCAATCCATTCTAAGAATAGTCTTCCTTCACTAGACGAAGCTTGGAGACTCTTCATCTCCTCTGGCGATCACGCAGAGGTCTCTTTGAATTCTCTAGCGGACGTCATCAATGGTTTCTAGCAGTTCTACTATGTCATGCTACAGTTGCCCTCTGATCTTGTTCACATTCATCTGCACCATTGGATATGCAGTGAGAAAATCTGGACGGCCAGAATCTGTGCTCCCAGATCTACGGTCGAGATTCGATTCCGGAGCCCCCCTGCCATTCTATCTTTAAGAGGAGGGGGGGGTCCGGAATTGGGTGCACATCTCTCGAGCGGTCAGGATTAAAGCACCTAGATCAACGATGCTCAAGCGATTCCGGACCCCCTTTGCCATTTTGCCTTTAATTAAAGGGGGGGGGTTCTGGAATGGTGGGGTATCGAGGAAGGGCCCCATTCTTGTCGTGTCACCTTTTGTATCGTTCTCCTCCCCACCTGCCGTCTGTTCTCCACCATGCTTCCGCTGCACAAATGATCATTCACTTTATCCCCTCCTTGTCCTCCGACATCTATCCATCTCCAGATGATAGGACCAAGGGCCATGACCATAGCCTTATGCTTAAGGTTCTTTCGCGATTTCGCATTTCACAATTTTTGACACTATGCTCCGTTGACCCCAAGTCAGCGAAATTTTGATCACTTGCCACATGTCCTGTGATTCCATGGTCCAGATCTAATATTGATTCAATGGCTACGATTGAATCGTGATTTTGCATATCGCGATATCGAGATTCCTGATGTCAATAATCTTTGTCATGTCCAACTCTCGATCCCCGATGCCTCTCCATTGACTGGAATCAACGGTCCAGATCAAAGCTTGATTTGATGGCTCAGATTACATCGTGATTTCGCATATCGTGAAATCGGGATTCCTGATGTCAAAATTGTTTGACATGTTCGAAACGCGATCCTCGAAACTCCGACATGGTGTCCATCTGCTGATGTCATACGTGGATTGACACGTGTTGAATACTGCCACGTGTCACTCTGATTCGTGACTTATATGTGCCTGAAATGTTGAATCAGTTTGACACTTGTCATTACCTGGTTGTGCCACGTGTTCCTAGCTGACGTGGTCTACTGACGTGAGTCGAGTCGACGGTCTAGATCACATCTTGATCTGATGGTTCAGGTTCAGTCGGGATTTCACACATCGCGATTTTGGGATTCTTGATGTCAATAAACTTTGACATGTCCAAATCTTGATCCCTGAAACTCCGACAAGGACTGGGATCAACGATCCATATTTGTCCTCGATCCAACGATCGAGATTATATCGGGGTATCGCATATCGTGATTTCGCGAGTCCTATGGTTATTATTCTTTGACTTCTTCAACTCGCGATCCTCGAAACCTCGACAGGGAGTCGGATCGATGGTCCTCATAACCCCTTGAGATGGATGGTCCTCCTACTTTCGGGATTTTGTGAGCCCATTTTCTCCTTGCACTTTAAACACCGTGCGGGTTTTCCCCGATCCAATGGTGGTCGGATCCTGCGCTCAGATCTAACGCCTGAGATCTATCCTCCTCTTTAGCGCGTGCTCTTCTTGTTTTTATTCAGATCTGACGGCCCTCATGCTGTCGGGAATTTTGGATGGGATCCAACGATCAGTGACACTTCTCCTCCTGAACTTTCACTTCCAAATCCCCAAGGGATTTTATCCTTCTTATCCTACCATCTTCACTGTTGTACTTGCCATCAATGACAAGCATATGCTACCTGTTAAGCATACCAAACATCCTCTGCACTATCTCTTTTGATCTTATCGAGGTTGCTCTGCAGCTTCTTTCCAAAATACTTCTGGTGCCCGTCTGTTACATTCTTCCTGTATTCATGCGATCTTCATTGCTGTACTTGCCATCAATGACAACCTGTTAAACATTTCCAACAATAACTTGTATCATAGAAATAATACAAAAATTCTTGCAAAGATCTACTTCTCTAGGAAATGATCACTTGTCAGCTCATGAACCCCTCCCCCACACCTAAGTATTGTGACACCTCACAATCAAATGTATAGGAAACTAGTCAGTATCCCCCAATAGCCGAAGATTTATAGTATGTCAAGTGTAAAGATAAAATTTCACAGCTTGGTTTGACGAGACAGTTAGAAGATGGCCCCACCTATAGGATAAGAGGTCCTATATATAGATAAGAAGAGGTAGGCAAGAGAGTTTCAATATAGTCTTAGAGTTATTCCCCAATGGAAAGTGTATGAGATTCATTAACCTTAGCCTAACCACACATATTTTATGTCATCTTTGTCTGCAAGTAATGCCGTACATCAGGACAAGTTGAAATTTATTATTTATTTTTGTCAGATTATCATCCTCGCTAGGTAGAATGCCCCACTGCTAGCAAGCCTGTTCAGTACTCCGACGGATTTTCCTAGTCATACCACAGGCCGATACCCGCTGCCAGCAGACCTATTCAGTATCCCGACGAGTTAGCCTCTTAAACCCTTAGAGACTGGCCATCCATCTTTTAAGATTTTAGTTTAAGATTGCTTATGCAAGAATATGGGGGAACAACTCTGAAAAAAACTTTTTCTTTCCTTTTTTTTTCAATTGGGATGGTATTTATGTTAGAGGATGACTTTTCGTTATATTACTTAGTGATTTTCCCAATGTAAGGGGTACTTAAGTGGACATGGCCTATCTAAAGATATGATATAATCAAGCTATTTAGTGTGTAGTGGATGACACCATCGAGAAAGAACAAAAAGGTATCTCTAGGCTCAACTTGCTTTCTTCCTTTGTAGTTATTGTGATGTTGCCATGGCTAACTGCTAATTAGACCTCCTTGTTACTCTTTGATAAAGAAACTTGACTCACTTACTCAGTTTTCTTGGAAAAATTGTACGAGAGACCTCTAGGCTCTATAGTTACGGTATCACTTCCTTATACAACGGTGAAGAGTTTCAAGAGCAACTGCTTTATAATGCCTTAAAAAAATGAGAATGTTTGCAAAAACATGGCTAACTACAGTAAGTCAATATTCATTTGATGCTTTAGCAAACACAAAATTCAAGTGTAATAATGTTTTGAAGAAGGATCCTTGAAACTGTGTACTCTTGGTGAAATAAATACTTACAGAAATATCTAGAATTTCCTTATTAACAAAATTCAAAAAATATTTACATATGTACAGTAGGAAATTCAGAAAAATTTTCAAGAATGAGGGGGGGCTTCCCCACTTACTAAGGCCAATGCCTTTTCAGCTAACATGATCTGTAGAAAATCCTCTTTGGAAATGGGCTTATGATAAAATTTAAGTCGGTGTCCATTTACCACAAAGGAGACTTGTCCATCTTCAATTGTTTTAATTTTTACAACTCCATTGTCATATACAGTGTCTACCTTGTAAGGGACCAACCAATGGGTGGTAATTTTTCCTTTGAAGGTTTTGAATCGAGAATCAAACAACAGGGCCCAATCACTAGGTTGGAAGTGTTTCTTCTTGATAAACTTTTCATGCCACTTGCTCCTCTGGTTTTGGACTAATATTCTCTGTTGGATGGCATCTTGCTGATTTCATCCAACTCATTCAATTGTAGGGCTCATTTCTTTTGAGCCTAATCTAGGTTCAATCCTAATTCTACAGCAATACAGAAGGTCCTTACTTGGAATTCTATTGGTAAAAGTACTTGTTTCCCGTACACTAGATCATAAGGGGAATGCCCAATGGTATTCCTCCAGGTAGTTCGGTATGCCCACAAAGCCTCTGGGAGCCTATTAGCCCAATCCTGGTGATGTAACTAAATAGTCTCAGTCAAGATGGATTCCAGAAATTTGTTTGTAGATTCTACCTGACCATTGGCTTGCGGGTGGTATGGAGAAGATTTACAATGTTTACTGCCATATTTCTCTGTTATCTCTTTCATCATCTTAGAAGTTAATTGAGTGCCTTGGTCGGTAAAAATTTCATGAGGGACACTGAAGCGGGTAAATGTCTTCATAGATAAACTCGACAACAAAATTCTCTGTAGCCCTGAATAGGGCTTTTGCCTCTACCCATTTGCTGACATAGTCCGTACAAACCAAAATATAGTTCTTCCTATGGGACATGGGTGAAATTGGTCCTACAAAGTCGAGGGCCCATTTTTTGAAGGGTTCTATCATAACTTGGGCATGCAAAGGCATTTCGTCAGCTGACATAGGTCTTCCTATCCTTTGGAAACTATCACAACTTCTCACATATTTGGCAACATCTTTGAAAATGCTAGGCCAATAGTAACTTGAACCTTATATGTTGTATGTTTGTCAGAAAAATGGCCACCACATGGTCCATCATGACAACTTCGTAGTATTTCAGGTACCTCATCCTCTCGGGCACATCTACGAATAATCAAATCAGGACCCGTGCGAAAAATATCATGACCAACCCAAGAGTAATTAGCACTCTGTGTAATAATTTTTCGCTTTTCATGAGGTGACAAATGAGACGGTAATTTCCTAGTGGCCAGATAATTTTCCATATCTGCAAACCATGGGGTATTGACAGAAAGGGAAAAGAGGTGCTCATCTGGGAAAATATCATCTACCGAGATATCATCATCCTCATTTTTTACTCAAGAAAGAAATTTAGCTACTACATTATCCTTTCCAGGTTGGTCAAGCACAGTGATGTTAAATTCTTGCAATAACAAACACCACATGGTCACCCGGCCATTAGTTATAGGTTTATTCATGAGGAACCTAATGGCAGAATGATCGGTATGTACAAATACCTCATAACGTGTAATGTAATGATGAAACTTGTTAATATCATGAACAACTTCAAGAATTCTTTCTCGGTGTCTGTGTAGTTCTAATCGATAGGGGACAAGTTATTTCTCACAAAATAAATGGCATAGGACCGTTGGTCCTCTTTCTTCCCTAATACCCCTCCTATTTCGGTGTTGGAGGCATCAGTGGATATATGAAATGGGAGAGTCCAACTGGGCCCTCTAAGAACTGTTGCCACAGATAGCTTAGCTTTCAGGGTTTTAAAGGCAGTTTGACACTGCTCAATCCAAACAAAATCAACATCTTTTATCAATAATTCGAACATAGGTGCAACAATCTTTGTAAAATTTTCAATAAACCGCCGATAATATATGACATGTCCAAGAAATCTTCTCATCTCTTTCTGAGTCTTGGGGGGTGGAAGTTTGACGATGACCTCAATCTTTGCAGGATCAACTTTTATCCCTTCAAATGAAACATGATGTCCTAGAACCACTCCTTCAGTTAACAACATTTTTCACTATTCATGGATTAGAGATAAGTTCATTTCCTGGCATCTGATGAGGACTTTTTCTAAGTTTTCTAAGGCTTCCTAGTAAGTGTTTCCATAGACTGTGAAGTCATCCATGTAGACCTCCACACAATCATGAATAAGATCGACAAATATCCCTAATACTGCTCGTTGAAAAGTGGCAGGGGCATTACACAATCCAAATGGTAAGACCCTATAGGCATAGGTTCCCCAAGGACAAGTAAAGGTAGTCTTGTCCTGGTCCTCGGGGGCTATAAGAATCTATTTGTACCCGTTGTATCCATCTATGAAGGAGAAATACTTCTTTCCAGACAAGGTATCTAGAACCTGGTCAATGAAAGGGAGAGGAAAGTAGTCTTTCAGAGTGGCCTTGTTGAGTTCCTAGGAATCAAGACAAATTCTCCATTTCCCGGTCACTTTCTTTGGAACCACTACAAGTGGGGATACCCACTTACTATCGGATATGGGATAGATAAATCCGACATTTAGCAATTTTTGAATCTCCTCCTTGACTATATCTTTGAGTGTTGGGTTCATCCTTCTTTGGGGTTTCCTAACAGGTGTTACTCTCCCTTGGGTATATATGTGATGGATGCATGTGTCAGGGTGTATACCCTTCATTTCAGTGTATTCCTAGGAAAATGCTCTTGATTGTTCTTTAAGGATATCTACTAATTGTTTCTGTTGGTCTGTATCTAGCCCAGAGTTTATATGTAAAAATTTCCCTAGACTAATCTCGTAGGGCATAGTATAAGACATGGAAGACTCGTCTATTTCGAAAATAAAATATGTCTAAGACAAAATGGATGGGTCTAATTGTTCTTGAAATTCTTCCCCAAACATGTACTCAAATTGGGGAAAAGACTGTGGAAAATCCACACATGTGATAGTAGAAATAAACTGTTTTAGCACATTTTCTTTTGTATTCTCTTGAAGTGCCCTTGCATGCTCACTAGGCAATACGATTTCTTCCTGGTCTTCGTTATCGTATGGAAATTCAAGCCACCATAGATTCTTCATAATAGGTTGAGCTGGAGGGTAAATGTTGAGCTTCTGGATAGAGAGACCATTTGATATGGTCATTTCTCCTTCTCTACAACCAATAAATGCATTGGTTGTGGCTAGCCAAGGTATTCCCAAAATAACGGGGTGGCTTTTGGTAGGATCCTTTGAGTGAATGACAATAAAATATACTGGGTACTCCCATGAGGCTAAAGTAACCATGATATCATCTAAAATTCCTTCAGGTATAACCCTAGTTTTATCTGCTAATTCCAAAATGGTTGGGGTAGGTCGAAGAACAGGTTGTAACTGTAATTGTTCCAAGGTAGTAGCGGTCATAACATTGATGGATGCCCCTATATCTATGAGAGTGTTCCCAATGGAGACCTCATTAATAGTTATGGTCACTATGGGGTTTCCTGGGTTCCCATATTTTCCTAGTTTTGGCTGCTCTGATATGTACTCAGAAAGTCCTCCTATCAAGTGTACTGTAGGGGGATCCTTTTGCTTCCTACCTGGTTCTTGATACACAATTATTTGACTACCTTACTGTATATTGGAATGTCTTTAATAGCTTGAAGTAGAGGAATATTGACACAAATATTTTTCAATTCATTCAAAATGTCAAATTCCGGTTGGGTAGTAGGTTTCTTGATTACCAATTGGTCTGGATAAGGAGGATCCTTTGTAATTTGTAAAGGCTCATTTTGGGGAAGCTTGGGTTCTTGATTCTTAGGGATAATAACATCTTCCCACCTAGTGTCATCCATGGGTTGTTTGGTGATTTCTTCTTCTTCTTCTTCCTGGATGACTATTAAGGGTCTCTACCTCTCCAAAACTTTTCCTGATCTTAGTTGAATTTCCTGTAATGGAACATGAGTAATAACATATGTTGGGAAGGCTTGCATCTCAAAATTGTGAAGAGGTTGAGGGGGCTTATTATTGGGATTCGACACTGGTTGTGTCGGTAATAGTGTTGGTCTCGGGGAGCTTTCATTTTGAAATTGTAGCGATTGTTGTTGTGGGATAGGAGGTAAAGGTGGTGGAACAAAACCTAGCAAAATTTGCGGAGTGTTCGATGGGAACTGAGGATAATGATGGTTGGAAATATGCATAGGTGGAGCTTGAGGGTTTCCTTGGTTGTGTCCTCCCCTCCATCCTTGAATCCAAGGATGTTGGTACTGATTAGATCAATTTTTCCAACCTGGCGAGTTCCACTATTGTTGTTGATAATAGGGTGGAACTTGAGACTGTAGATCCGGGTATGTGGGTTGATTCCTAGGCTTCCATGGCCTCCTAGGTGCATAAAAAGAATCCCCAGGATATCCACTCCTATAGATGGCTAATAAATCGGGCAATGATGGACATTCTTCAGTCACATGGTATTCTGTATAGAAGCCACAAACTGAAATGTTGTCTAATGGGCACTGCCTTGAGGAATGCTTCCTCCTGCATCTTGGGCAATATATTCTCATTGCTGCATTTTCCTCCTCCTGTTTCTTTTTGAGTTTAAGGGTATCCAACTGGGAACCTATTGTGCATAAGATGTATGTCTTGAAGTTTTCTAAAAGGTTCCCTATCTCTTCTCTTGTGATACCACCTGAACTAATTTGTTTTAAGTTTCTGTTGTAAGGGTCCCAAACATTCTTTCCTATTTTGGCTCTACTCCTCGAGTAATTTTTACACATTTCACATATTTCAGCAAATGGTTTATGAGAGATGTCACCTGATTCCATCAAGTTAAGCATTTCTAGATATTCTTCTAAAACTCCCTTAAGGAAAAGAGCCCTAATTGCATCCTCTAGGAGGTCATGGTATTTTGACTTCTGGGAGATATAACCAAATCTTTCCATATAATATTCGAAGGTCTCGCCTTCTAATTGTTGGATTTTAAAGATGTCATTATGAGACTCTTTGGTCTTGCAGTAGTCTTGGTACTTCTTTAGAAATATGTCTTTCATGGCTTCCCAAGACCTAATACTGGATTCTCCCAACCCCATGAACCATATTAGTGCAAAGTATTTGAGGGTGGCAAAAAAGAGTTTTAATTTATGGGCATCTTGTATGCAGTTGTAGCTCCTACACAAGATGTCAAATTCAAATAGGAAGGTGTCTGGATCTTCACTGCTTTTACCATAAAAGGTAGGCAATGTTGAGAGAGGAATATTCTTCAAGTTGACATTTGGAGTGGTGTCCAAAATCGGAAATCTGAAGGTAGTTTTGGTTTTGTTTCTAGTTTCTTCTTCCTCTCTGTGTCTTACATTGTTATGGTCCTCCTGATCATCCATATTGGCTTGGTTTCCAAAAATAGTACCTAGGTGGTTTTACCTTTGAAGAAAACAAGGTTTCCCTTTGATGGAAAGGTCTTCCTATGGATTGGATATCTGGGACTCTAATTGAGCCGGTTGAGACTATTGGTGCCAAAGTTGCCAAAGTTTTTGTGTCAATTTGAGAGATAATTACATTGGCTGAAATACCAAACAAAAGATTCAACTGTTCAGGGTCAATGATATCTTTAAATTTAAGGTCCTCTGGTGGTGGTGTAAAAGAAAAGGTTGTATTGTTTGGTTCTGTGGAAGACTTGAGTGGTCTTGCCTCCTGTTGTAATATGATTGATGCTTCAATTTCTTGTTCTATAGTGCTCCTTGCATTAGTCTCTTTAGATACTATTTTAGCTCTTTGAGTTGAGCTAGCTCCTGTTTTTTGGTATCGATTTGTGGATTTTATAAGTGGAACGTTCCTTCCCCCAAAGATATCAGAAGGAACCTTGGTTGAAAGGTATGATTTGTTACAGGTGTGAACTAACTGAGAGGGGGGGGGTGAATCAGTTAGTGTATCTTATTAACTTTTTCTCTTGTTTTAACTTTGAATCATTAATCTTAGTGGCAGTGAGTCTTTACTGTGAAATTCAGAGTCATAAACATAAGACAGATAGCATAAAGAATAGAAACTACACACAACATTCATTCACAAGTATGAGACACAGATTTTTCAAGAGGAAACCCAGCCAGGGAAAAAACCTCGTCTTCTTAAGATGTTCAGCAAGCTCCAACTTCGTTACATCTCATATTTTATGAGCACC
>CBVK0101044152.1:0-13537 GCA_900067695.1 Picea abies | reverse complement strand
TTACATGATTCCTTGATCACATGTATAGACTAGGTATTGAATATATTAATTTGCTTGTACTTCGATTGGTTTGTGTTGTTGTGATTGTATAGCACAAGAGCATCGGAGAGGAGCAAGGAACAACAGAGATTTAAGGAGAGCGTTCATAAGGTATGTCCACTATCCATTTCTCTTAGTCCATTCAATAGTCTAGATCTAGGGAAAGAGTAGTATTCTGTCTTCCTTTGTTCTAGATCCAGGTGGATCTAGAGAGATTGGTCTGTGTCCGCACTCACAAATTTATCCTGAAACAAAATTGGCGACTCCACTGGGGAGCTATCCCTTTTGTCTTTTTTGGCTTTTTGAATTTTCTGTGGCCATTTTCTTTGGTTACCTTTTTCTCCTGATTTGTAAATCTCTGAGTCCTCAGGATACCCTGAGTGACCTCCTGGGTCCAAAAGCCAGTTTGATTTTTGCTTGATTTTTCAAAATTTTCATTAGTTTCAGAGATTCCCACATTGTGCCCATAAGTAGCCTGCGAGAACCCTGATAGTTCGCACCTTGCGTATATACTCCAGTGCGAAAAGTTCACAGTCTGCACTTAACTGGCCTGCGAGAATTATAGTTTCTCGCACTGTGCCCAAGGCTTGCCTGCGGGCAGATTTTGAAATTTTTTTGAAATCAAGTTCTGACTTTTGCAATAGCTCAGTAAGGTTGATTTAAGTCTTTTTGACTCTTTGGATTACTGGATTGCCTATTTTTGTTTTCTTTTGCTTGCTGGACTTGATCTAGGTTTTCTAGACTTGTTCTTGCTCTGGTCCCTTGACTTTCATCTCTTAACCTTTACTGGCATTTTTCTTCTCTCTGATTACTGGAGTTGTATGTGCCGTGTTGGTTAAGAATCAGTGATTGATTGGAAGTTGAGTTTTTAATGTTTCTCTTGTACTTGTTGATCCAAAAGGACAATTTTTACTTGCATTGAGAAACTCTTTTGGTTTGTTTTTGTTTTTGCTTTCATTGAAAGTATTGGATTGGGTTGTTTGTTTGGATCATTATAATTTGGTTTTCTTTTCTCATTCATCAGAGTTCTTCTTGGAAAGTGAACTGTATGTTTTCTTTCAAGATCTTGGTTTGACCTTTGAAACAAAATTGAAAATCAAAATTTGTAGAGTATTGAAGTTTTGAAAAAGACATTTAGTTATTATTCATTGAAAAGTGATTATTTGCATTCATATCAAAAAGGAAATTGAGCATTGCATTGGCATTGTAATATCGAGATTGATTCAGAAATTGTTTTCTCTCTCCCATAGCTAGGATTCATCGAATGAGAAAGATTACATTTCATCATATCCTTGCATTGATTGGGTCAGAGTCACACATCATTGAGTTTCACTTCCGTTGCCTCTGAGTATACAACATCCATTTAAAACATTGCGCAATATTAAAATTGATCTAGTAACTCTTTTATAGGGCTCTTTTACACCAACATTTAGCTAGGCTAGTGCTTTGGAGTAGGAAGAGAGACACACTCTCCAACGCTCAAAAACACACAATAGCATCTTGAGATAGGGAGTGTAAAATTTCATTGGCCGCATATTGTCCTGGGAAGCCCTTCTAACACAAGGGTCAAGCATTAGGTCGCATTGGTGTTGGTAGGGATACTAACCTGCTATGTTGACATCAGTGTAGAGATTGCATGTATTATGGGGGTCACTCTAAGGTATACCCACAATTATGAGTGGAAGCCTTTGAGTTGATTTCGGGCTTGATACCCTGCCTTTGCGTGTGGATCGGACTGACAACTGTTTCCCTAGGAAGTACTGTTGTCTGTGGTAACCTTAGTGGCCTTTCTCTCTAGGTCCTTACCCAAGGTGACTGTGGAGGGGAAAGTCTCTGTGGTACCTGGAATCGATGTTGATCAAACTCACTCGGGCTCCTTGGAGGGTATGCCCATGATTATGTGTGGGATCTTGCACCAGGGCGTAAGTCTGTTAAGCAGGTCGTCAATGTAACTTTTCCACCCTAGCCCTGCCCCTTCTCGTCTCGTTGTTGCGAAGTTGGATTTCATCACCAACTCGGGGCTTCGATATTAGAAGGTATTGTTTGCTTGGTGTTTGTCTCTAGATTTTGTTTACTAGTGTATGCTGTTGTTTCTCGTAGTTGACCATAGGATTTTCATTGGGAATTTTGTTACTCATTTACAATTGCTCCCCCACGACGTTCGCATAGGATGCAAGGATTGTCTCTGGAACATCCAAAAGATTCACAACCTTTGCACACAACAACACCTGAGGATACCCCTGAGGACTCTCCTCGTCCGGGTGAAATCCCTCTTGTTACTTTACCACACGTGGACATAAGTGATGTCCCAGAAGTCTTTACACCACCTCCACAAACACAAATCATTGATCCTCTTGTGGAATTTCGAATTACCAATACTATAGAGGATTATCACGTTCGTCGTGTTGAACGACCTGCAGGACATTTTCATGTTTCTGGTGACGATCTTCCAGATACTGAATCAATTGCTGGGCCTTCTCATGGTGTAGTAGGCCAAGATCCTTCTTGGTCCGGTGATTTCCGACGAGTCTTGTTTGGTACTGAATCCCCTTTCTACGAAATCATCAACCCTCCTAAGTCTCTTGAACCAGAGATTGCACCTGAGACTACTACTTATCGTTTTATTCTCCCTCCTGAGATGGCTCATCTCTCTATTACTTCAAGTGTCCAAAATACGATTCCGACGACTACTCTTGCACCTATTAATACTCAGAGAATACCTGAGGCTACTCTGAATCTACCTCCTGGTTACCGTGCGTTAAATCCTACGTTGAATGCTCCGCATCCAACACCACCTCAAACTCCAGCTGGTTCTCCGGGTGGTCCTCAGTTTCCTGGGAATCCTATTCCCGGTTTCATCCCTACTTTCCCTCAGTTTCCTAATGGTAATCCTAATGTTGGTAGCATTATTCCGACCGTTACACCTAATTTACAAGTTCCTGTTGGTTGTCTAGGTAGTACGTTTCCTTTTCCCGGACATATTGCAACTATTGCGCAACCTACAGTTGGTATACAACCTCTGGGTGGAACTATACCTTTGGTAGGGGCACCAACCTCACCGTTAGGACAAAACATACCTCCTGCTTTGGCCTAGTATTGGAATCAACTTATGCAAAATTTTCCACAAAATACTAGGGGGCAACAAGCTGTCCCTACTCCAGGCCAACCATATCCAGGGGTGACTAATCCTATCTGGGGTTCTGGTCAAACTACTCAACCCCAAACTCAAGGTCAAAATCCTTGGGGTTACTATCCTATTCAACCACCACAGGGCCAACCAGGATCTTCTCTCTGGGGGAAAACTGCATATGCTCCCACTGGTCTACCGACTGGGCTTCCGCCCCAAAGTCACCAGTATCCACAGGTGAATCGGCAATTGCCTTTTCTTGCTACGCTGGATTTACCAGATTTGTCTAGGATTCTTAATGATCCTATTCGTCACTCTCCCCAATGGCCTACTATTCCTGCAAAGCTTCCATCGGACATTCCTAAATTCGATGGGAAGGCGGGAGAGGACCCAAATAATCATGTCATGACTTTCCAGTTGTGGTGTTCATCCAACTCGTTGATGGATGACTCCATTAGACTGCGTCTTTTTCAACGAACTCTTACTGGTGCTGCTGCAAAGTGGTACATTGAATTACCGCGAGGTTTCTTTTCCGATTTCAACACCCTTGCGATGGATTTTCTAACACATTACCAGTTACCGATCCGTTATGATACTGGAACTGAGATTTTAACCTCTTTCAAACAAAGCACAAGCACTCATATATCTGATCATATTCATGAGTGGTGACGAAGGAGACGTCTCATCAAACTTGAACTTCCTGATCAGTTACTGGCATAATGGTTTACAAAATCCTTTGTAAACAAAATTGGAAAAGACATTGCTATGGGCGGTGTTGTCACCGAAGAGCAGGCTATTAGCCGTGCTCAGTATCTCGATCTCTTTTATTCGCAAATGGGAACTTTGTATGATTTACTGCCTGATCTACCTCATCCTGGTACTTCTACTACTTCTACTGCTCCAATTGCCTGACATGCAGCTGATGGTGTGATTGGTTCCACTCATAGCCACTCGCATTCCGTGTCCACCACAACCCCCAAATCCACATCTTCTAATGTACAAAGTGCTCCGTCTCCTGCTCCTCCCCCCGGTAAAACCTCAGAAGTGAACGTTGTTCAAACTACACCGGCCGGTAAGACTAAGTCTAGAAAAGGGAGAGGCAAGAATAAGGAGGGTAAAAACAACAATCCTAATGAACAAACCAAACCACCTCCTGTTGATGACCGGGATAAACGCAAGCCACGCTACCCTTGCCTTATGTGTGGTGACGATCACTACATGAAGGATTGTCCGAGACGTGCCGAGGTCACCAAGTTCCTTCAAGGAACACCGAAACCTTCTACGTCGGCTGTCTTGTCTCAACCCTTCCCGTCTCAACAACAGGCTTCATTGGTCATCCATGACCAACCATCTACCTCTACATAGTCCTATGTTTTGATGTGTACTGGTGATTCCATGAAGAATAATGTTGCACTTACCACTAGAGCTAAAGACTATACTCCTTCTAAGGAGAAGGTTGATGATTTACCACCTGATTTGGTATAGCCTTCTCCACCAAATCCACCTACCAATGGTCCTCTTCATATCAAAAGACCAAATCTTGATACAGTTTTACGACCTCCCAAAGGTGTCATTAAGAAGTCGGCATTCAATCCTCATGCTAGGGCAGCCTAGAACTATAGCATTGTCGAAGATCTGGCCCAAGCACCCTCTGCGATGTCTGCCCTTGAAGTCCTTCAGTCTTGTCCTGCACAGCGAAGGGCTCTGTTGAAAGCGATAGGTGGAATTGATCCTAAAGACTCGAATTTGATAGTCTTTAACTTGGATTATCATATCCCAAGGTTACCCCCACAACTTGCATTTCAAATACAGGTTGTGGTCGCCGACAAGAGCATTTGTCGGATGGTTGTTGATGAAGGTGCCTCTACGTGCATAATGTATTTTTCTTGTTGGAAAGCCATCGGCTCTGCACCATTAACGGAATCACAAAACACTTTGTGAGCCTTCAATGGCTCCGGTTTTAATCCATACGGTGTTCTTCCGTCATTGCCTGTTACTCTAGAAGGTAAGACCGTCCAGATAGAAGTAGAATTTTTCGATACTCCTCTAGATTACAATCTTCTCCTTGGACGAAGTTGGGTCGATTCTATGCGTGCTGTCGTGTCCACCCTTTTCTGTGTCCTACATTTTCCTCACCAAGGAAAAGTAGTCACGGTTTATCAACTTGCTTTATTTAATGCCGATACTCGCACGGGCAACGTACCATTCATAGAAAACACCCCATCGGGTTACGAGAATGTTGGTGTCGGTCTTTTGAAAGATTCATCGTTAATGGGTACATTTCCCATACCACCACCACCCAATACTCTGAGCCCGTTAGTTGCATCTATCAACATGATCTCCACTGTGCTTCATGAAATTCCAGTGTCTTCCGACCCTTGGATAGTCCCTGATCCTGGGGATCATGTTCGTTTCGGTGACGTTATGCCATTGAGTCCGGTTGAGTCCGCTTACCAAGCTATTCAATCGGAAAACCCTCTTACTTCTTCATGTGAGGAGTTGTCTCCTGATCCTTTCCACGTTGTTTTTCCAACCGACAAGATGATCATGTCCGTCTTGGATAATAACCCTTGGGACGATGGACATCATCGTTCCATTATGTTTCTGGAACAACAGACTCTGGAGAACTACCAACGGATTTCAACTCCGTCGACCGTTGTTATTATTACGACTGTTCCTGGGTCTACACGAGATGTGTTTGCCGAAGGGAGCCTTAGTAACATTTCACCCATGATACCCATAGATATTTCAGTGAAACCTGGAATCATCGAGAACGTTCATATTGGAGCTTCGTGCTCTCTCGATGAAATTGTCATTTATACTTCCTTGTTTAAAGAATTTCGTGACATTTTTGCTTGGACTTACGAAGAGATGTCGGGTATTGACCCTTCTATTGTGGTCCACGAAATTAAGACATACCCTGGAGTCAAGCTAGTTCGTCAACGCCTCCATCCTGTCCATCCACGTAAAGCGGCAGCCATTAAACTTGAAGTTGAAAAACTCCTTAAAGCCAATTTTATTTATCCTGTGGCCTTGACAGAGTGGGTGTCCAATCCAGTACCGATTGATAAAAAAGGTGGTAGTATACACGTTTGCGTTGATTATCGGGATATCAACAAAGCTTATCCGAAGGACAATTTTCCAACCCCTTTCGTTGACCAAATCGTCAATGATTGTGCCAGTAGTGAAATCTTTTCCCTAATGGATGGATTTTCCGGCTATAATCAAATCAATATAGCTCCCGAGGACCAAAATAAGATGGCTTTTATTTGTCCTTGGGGTACTTTTGCCTACAGGAAACTCCCTTTCGGTCTGAAGAACGTAGGTGCTATGTTCCAATGTGCTATGTCTTACGCATTTCACGATATTAAGCATATTGTTCAACCCTATTTGGTTGATTTTCCGACTCACTCTTTACGTCGGGACGATCACCCCAATCATCTCCGAGCGATATTCGTTCATTGTCGATTCTATGGAATTCGCCTAAACCCTCATAAATGTGTTTTTTGCGTAGAATCTGGCCGTCTCCTTGGTTTCATTGTTTCACGCCATGGGATCCGGGTTGATCCTATCAAGGTCAAGGCAATTCTTAATCTATCTCCTCCTTCTTCTTTACTCCAGTTACAAAGTTTGCAGGGGAAAGAAAAATTTCTTCATCAGTTTATCCCAAATTACGCCGAGATTACTCGAGGTTTCACACCTCTTTTAAAGAAAGACTCAGAGTTTCTCTGGGATACGGTTGCCAACAATGCCTTTGAAGCTTTAAAACTGTCCCTCACAAAAGCTCCTCTTCTTTTTCCTCTTGATTATAGTCGAGATTACTTTCTTTATCTAGCTGCGTCGGAGTATACCATCGGTATGGTCCTTGTTCAGGAGGATGATCACCACGATGAACATGTTATCTATTACTTGAGTAGAAATTTATCATCCACAGAAGTCAAGTATCAACATGTTGAGAAGCTGGCCCTGGCTGCTGTTCAAGCGGTCCAACGTTTTCGTCACTATATTCTCTCCAGGAAGACTACCGTGATTTCGCATTGTAACCCCATACAACACATATTGACACGTCAATTGATGGGTGGCAAGTACTCCAAGTGGATTGTTATTCTCTAGGAGTTCGATTTGGAATTTGATCGTGCTACGTCGAAGAAGTCCCTAGTTTTCGCTGAGTTGATTTGTGATTTTCCCCACACTGCAACGGAAAAGGTAGCAGTGGATTCGTTACCTGATGAGTCACTTTTCCTTATTAGTACTAATGATATTTGGTACAGAGATATCATTATATATCTCCAAACTCAAACTTTCCGGCCTACATTGTCTAGTAATGAACGACGTCGTGTTCGTTATCAAGCACGTCATTATATCATCCTTGGTGCTACTCTTTACCGTCAAGGTATTGATTCTGTCTTCCGGCGTTGTTTGACTTTTGACAAAGCTGAGAAAGCTTTGAATGATTTCCACTCTGGAGCATGTGGTGGTCATATGTCTGGGTATGCTACTGCTCATAAAATTTTGCGTGTAGGTTATTTTTGGCCTTCCTTGTTTCATGACTGCATTATCGCTGTTCAGAAGTGTCATGCCTGCCAGACCTATAATCAAAAGATTCGGTTGCATCCCGCTCCACTTCATCCTGTAGTCTCCGTAGGTCCTTTCGCTAAATGGGGCATTGATTTCATGAAATGTCACCCTCACTCGGCCGGGGGGCATGGTTATATTATCGTAGCTATTGATTATTTTACTAAGTGGGCTGAGGCAATGCCGACATTTGATAATACTGGGAAGACTGCAACACATTTCCTTTTCAACCATGTCATTACTCGTTTTCGTGTTCCTCAGGCTATCGTTACTGATCACGGTAGTCATTTTAGAAATAACATGATGTCTGAACTTATGGAGAGGTTGGGCCTTCATCATGATAGCTCAACGCCCTATTATCCACAGGCTAATGGTCAGGTCGAAGCCATCAATAAGGTTCTCATCACTATGATTCGACGGATGATAGGAATCCATAAAACCAGTTGGCACACAATGTTGTTTTTGGCATTGTGGGCATATCGGACGTCTGTTAAGTCTGCCACAGGATTCACACCTTTTCGATTAGTTTATGGCATGGAAGCCATTCTACCGATAGAATGTGAGATTCCATATTTGAAACTAGCTGTAGAACTTTTACCAAATACTTCTGCCGAAGAGGAACGTCTGTTGTATCTAATGCGACTAGACGAGACTCGCCATGACGCTACTCTTGTTTTAGAATCTCAAAAGAAACGTGTTAAGGCACAGTATGACAAGCATGTCAAACCTCGTGTCTTCTCGGAAGGAGATCTTGTTCTTCTATATGAACAAGATAAAGATGTCTTAGGCGCTGGGAAATTTGAACCAATGTGGCGTGGGCCTTACATTGTTAGCAAAGTTTTGGCCAAGGGGGCATATGAGCTAGTGGATTATGATGGGGTACCTTTGAGTGAACCCAGAAATGGGTTGTACTTAAAGAAGTACTATGCATGAGTGTGCATGAAGTACTTGTATTTTTATGTATCATACTAAGTGTGTGTGATTACTTTTAGCTTTGAGTTTGACGTTATTTGGTCTCTACCCTTACGATTACATTGTGTTTTGATTACCAGATGATGGAGTATTCGCTACCTTATATTGTCTTCGCTGACGGTGCTAGCTGTAGTACTCGAAACCTAGCTTCCGCTGCCTGGGCTATCTATTCCCCAACAAATGAGATTATATATTTACGAGGTGTATGTCTTGGGCGGGCAACCAATAACATCGCAGAGTATAGCGCCGTGATTGAGTTATTGGTTGATGCTATCTCTCTTGGAATTCGTTGTTTGGTTGTGCAACTTGACTCGCAGCTAGTGGTGCTACAGTTAAGTAATGTATATTCTATTCGAAGTCCTACATTATTAAGAGTATATTTGCGAATTCGCCTCTTGGAAAGACATTTTGATCATATAGAATATCAACACATTCCGAGAAGTCTTAATACATTGACAGATGCATTAGCTAATTATGTATTGGATAGGCATTTAAATCACTTATAAATCAAACACATTAAAATGTACACACATGTAAAGTAAGCTGGTAGGAACCATGTATATATATATAACGATCAAAGTTTGTTTTTACAAAATGAGTCCGAAGACCAAAATATCAAAAATGGAATCTCATGGCTTCTGCATAGAGATATCATGACATCAATGATGTTCATGATAGCATGCTAAAGTCCTGGCTACTCTGCGGAGCAAACGACCCATAGAGGCAGAAACTCCCACGGTATGACACTGATCACGTCGTGGGATCTCCTCCAGAGGCATATCTGGAACATCATGCATCAAGCCCTCTAAGTTTTGCTCCACAGTAAGGTAATCCTCGGCATACTAGGGGACTGGAACTACTACCTCTCCTCGCCGCTGAATAGGAGAAGTACTAGATGGTCTGTATGCCCCAACATCTGTGTTATCAATACAATATTGGTGTTAGTCTTCGGAAAAATTACAAAACCAAAAACATTTAATATGATGAAAATACAAAAACATCTAAAAGTCAAAAATTTGGTGTACTTCTTACCAATGTTTCCCCACTGCGCTTCTTTAGGGAGGACAAGATCAGGATCACCTCGAAATTCCAAGCCAACATATGCATATTCCTCTATCATCACAACCTGGCCTTGGAGCCAGTCGAAGAAATGATCATCATATCTGACGATGGGTCCTGTCACGTGCCTAGCCATGAGATGGCACCAACATAGCATCTGTGGATCCCTGGGACCCGGAAAATGCCAATCCGCCTGAAGTCTATACACTGGGACTCTCTCACAAAAGAAGGATACTAACAATGATCCATAACCAAATTGCTTGAGATCTCCACACCTACCTTTTGTCAATTTTTTTTTGAGATTGCGGAGCACTGCATCAACCCAGTTGAAAACTCGGGGCTCAAGACACTCAAGGGAATATTGAAAATAGCTCTGTAGAGCCATATGCGGGGTAGAACTGCCTACCATATGAGCTATAGTAAATAGAATGGTATGGAGAGTGATATCAATCACTCCCCAAATGGCCACCTTTCCCTTTTGTCTTTCCGCCTCCGGTACGCAATACTCTCGACAGTACTCGCTCATCTTCATACCGCCTCTACGGTTACCAGTCAAGCTGACATGGGAACCCCATCTTGACAAACCAGTCATGAAATAGATATCTTCAATATCAATCGTCAAAGTATGGGCACCCACATTAAAGACCTGTTGATCCGGATCCCACATCCGAACCAAATGTTCCAATAGACGAACTTGGGCTCTCATGCCCGGTATCCGGAAATACTTTAGAAGTCCACAATTTCTTAGAGCGGAAATATTCTGGGGGTGATTTTCGGCAGTGGTATTATCTTATTCATGCTCACGTTCCCTCCACTCAAGCACCATTGTGTGACTATTAACCTGCATGGCAATCATATAAAGATAATTAGTAATCTTAAAATATGAGAAAATTGGTTTTGTTGGCTAAAACTTTACACAAAAATTTAACTCTGCGCTGTTTGCAGACGAAGTATATTACACAGTGCGGGTTTCCTACACCCTACGTTAAGCTTGCCTACGGGAATAAGGACTTCCCGCAGGCCCCGTATGGGTAGCCTGCAGGAATCCTTCACTCGCATAGGGTTTCAAAACTTGGACAACAACTTCAATTTTACTCAATAAAATCATAAAGTAAAACCATGAAAGGCTAGAGAATTGGACACTTACCAGTTTGGTCCGAACGGTTTGTGAGATGACACCCCGAAGCTCCCAGAAATTGACGGTGAAGATTGGAGGTAATATGGAAATTTTTGCACTAAAATGGTGAATGGATAAAAACTTATGGTAAAAATGAGTTGTAAAATAGTTATATTTACTTTTACCATTTTAAAAGTGGGTTTTCCCATTTTTATTTCATTATTTTGCCCATTCACCCTGATTACTAATGTGACAGTGAGTAAAATGACTTGCAGGCACCTAACGAGATGATTATGGATCCAAATTTTTTTTTGAAGTGTGGTGTATTTATTTGGTTTTCTATGGTTTTAATCTAAAAACCTCAAGTGACTTTTATACGTTCTAGCACTTGTGAAAAACTTAGAATGTGATCGAGCGTTGTTTTATCTCTTTTCCGGGCTCGATGTCGGTACACGAAAAAGGAACCCCCCTGGAGTTGACTTTAAGCCCTTTTCACGACTCCCTAAACATGAAAATATTGTCGAGCGATCTTGCTATTTTCACGCTCGTTAAAGTATTTGAATTTACGCATCCTTCGAGCGATAGTTTAACCCTTTTTCGGTCTCGTTGGATTATTATACGAAAAAGGCACTGAGAGAGTTCTCTTTTAAGTGTTTTTCCAAACTCTATAATCCTGAAAAACCTTCGAGTTTTCTATCTCTGGACTCGTTAAACAAACATTGACAGACCCGTGATGGGACCGAACCACTCCTTCTTAGGGTTCGTTAAAAATACTCCGAAGGACTCATCCGAAGGATGAGCTTATATCAACAAGCATATGTGATCCTCTTCAAGCTTGCGTAAAAATAAAGAGGTACTTGCCAGAAATGGTGGGGGAAAAATTTGGGAAAGGGATATGTTTCGTCTTTGAGTTAATTGGCAGTAAATGTCGTTCTTGAACATGACACCCCCTATTCATCATTTGAAGTTGGTTTTGGAAATCCATTTGTCTCTCATTCAATTTGATTACAAGGTCTTTCCATGTGTCGTTTTTGAGTCAATGCTGCCGAATCATTGGTCGTGTCATCCATATGTTCAAGAGATTTCCTTTTAAAGCCTCTACTGAGTCGACCATCTGCAGTTATCATTTCATTTTGTGTCGGCCTTCCCTGTGTCCAAAGTCCAATTGCTACATGCTCTGTTTCACCATCAAACTTTATTACTCATTTCATGTCACTGATGGGGGATACATCAAGGCCCTCCTGTGACGAGTCTTGTTCCGTCGACTTCAGCACATTATCCGGGATTAAGACTTAGAAATCGTTTAGTACCTTGAAGCTTGCATGCCTCAATGGCAAGTTTCTCGCTTTCGACAGTGGGTTTTCATCATTGACCTCTGATCGAAAGATTCTGTCAGGTGTTCGACATCAACTCATTTATTCACAGTCGATGGATTGTACTATAGTACCTTGGGAGTCATTGACATTAATGGTGATCTCCCTCGCACTTGTTAACGGTATACATCAACGACCGGTAATCAAGTGGTTTCTACCATGTTCGACTTCGACACATGTAATCACATGGTCAGATTCGTACTTTGGGTGATGGGATTGAAGACCCTGGATCTTATATTTGCATCCAGGTTGTGATGGAGTGTGTGTATTTTGCGACACATAGATCCACTGTGTATGGTTCGTGGCTATGTCGTCTTGATTGCACATTTGTCGCACAAATCCACAGTGTATTCCGGTGGCTGTGCTATATTATGACTACATGGATCCACAGTGTATGATTGGTGGCCATGCCCTTTATTTTTGATGTCATCAGTCTATGATCTGAGTATGGGGATGCCTACCTCGGGATTGATATATTTGATATTCTGTTGATGCTTGGATGTTTGCAGGTCTCTGATTAGATGTGCTTTTTGGTTTTTGACACACACATGCCGTTTACAAAATCTATCAACTGTCATTGGTTCCACTCCCAGACTTTGGGGGGCATTCTGTTATCCACATTTTTGGTCATCGGGATGATGTCATGATAGTATCATGATAATAGAAAATCAAACTCCTCATTAAGGAACTCCTTCCTGAAAAGGGTTGCTCTTATCTATTTCCAGAAATCATGTTTTGAAGATAGTTCGTAGGCTGCATATATACTCTCCTGTGAGAATGATATATTCCCGCATGCTGCATTCAACCAGGGTGCGAACTTCTCGCACTGTAATCATTGACAGGGTGTGGACATCTTTTTTCAAAGGAAAAAGCTAAGATTCTCGAACCTTCTAGAAGGGAATCTTCTAGAAGGATGAGTTGGTATTCGAATGGTTGTTCAGAAGCTGGCATTCCAGATTTTTGGGATCATTCTTATCCTAGCAACTAACCTATTCTCTCTTATAAATTGATGAGAATACTCATGGAAAGGGTTAAGAAGAACAAGAACAATAAGAAAGTTAACAAGAAGTTGACAAGATTGAGAGATCTATTGGAGAATTGGTTCATGGAGAATTGATGCTGCAGCAGATAGAGACAATAACAAGGTCATCATAAGTAGTTGATTTTCTTCATGCAAGAGCAAGTGTGTGTGTCAGAACTAGAAGCCATCAAAAGGAGATCTACGACATCAAGGCTCAGGTTGTATATTTCTCTTTCAGTTAATTCAATACATGA
>CBVK0101044150.1:0-13551 GCA_900067695.1 Picea abies | reverse complement strand
GAGATCGGTCTCGGCATTCCTGCTGAACCGCTCTTCCGATCTCACTCTGCCTTAATCTTTGCTTACTTCCATACCCAAAGGCCAACATGCCCCCAACACTCACCTGTGATGCATCCCAAGGCACTTCAGATTGTATCCTTATGATTTTTTTCGACTTCAGACTACGCAGAGCAGCCTGTGCTTTCTGCTCTATCCTGCCCCACTGTGTGCAGACTGTATTTTCTGTGTCTAGTACCTAGTTTCAACTGCACCTAGTACCTGGACCCTTTTCTTTATTTTTTTAGTGAGATCTACGAGGTAGTTGGTTGTCATAGTACAGTTTCAACTGGTTCACGTTCACCAAACCTTCCTTTCATTCTCCATTCAAAGTCTTCAGTTGCACAACTCCTCCCTCTGTAACATAGGCAACCTCATATGGCCCAAGCAAATGCGATCTGAACTTTCCTGGATGCTTCATGAACTTAATGTCATATACCATAACCAAATTGCCTTTCTTAAATGTCTTCTTCTTGATGTGTCTGTCATGGTAGGCCTTTTCTCTTTCCTTCCATACCTATTGATGAAATCATGCAATAAATCTATCTTCTTTTAGTTCGACCAACTGCGCAAGCCTCTTCTGAACAACACCAATGTCATCCATATATGTAAAGGAAAAAATTCTTAATCTTGGGACCAAATATTCCATCGAGACAACTGCTTCGAGATGATAAACCAACTTAAAGGGAGTCTGCATGGTCAGCTTCTTGCAAGTGTTTTTGTAGGCCCATAGTATTGTTGGTGCTCTTAAATCCCAGTCATCCTTGTTCACACTGCAAATCTTCGTTAGCGCTGTCTCCAAGATCTTGTTGAATGCTTCAACTATCCCATTCTCTTGTGGATGGTAAGGTGTGCTCTTATGATGATGGACTGAAAAATTCTCAGTCAAGGCTTCAACGGTCTTATTGATGAAATGTGTGCCTTGATCGCTCATAAGGATCTTTGGGCATCCAAACTGGGTTATGATGTCATTAAATATGAAGCGCGCAGTTGTAGTTGCACTACATTCCTTAACTACTTCTGCTTCGTCCCATCTGGTCAAGTACTTTATCACAGTGACTATGTACCTCACTCCTATGTTCTTTCCTAGTGGGTTTATAGGTCCCACGAAATCAATGGCCCATTTCTCAACTGCTTGTAGGGTCAGTTGTGGTGCTGAAGGCATGTCATCTCTTCTGGATGGTTTCCCAACCCCTTGGCACACATCACAGGATTTGTAATAGTCCTTATCATCTCTGTGTAAGGTAGGCCACCAAAGGTCAGCTCTAAGAACCTTATGTGTTGTTTATTTTCCTGCGTAGTGTCCTCCTGCAATGCCTTCATGAGCTTCTGTGAGGATAAACAGTCACTCTACCTCCATAACACACCTCCTCAATATCTCATCAGGTCCCATATTGTATAGCTATCCATCTATAAGTGAAAAGTCTACAGCACACACTACCAATTGTTTCTTATGGGTGATTGTATATTCACTAGGTGCCATCCCTGTTGACAGGAACTGGACTATCTCCACAAAGTGATAATCAATCTTTCTAATGTCCAGCAATTGTGCATCCGATAGTGTATCCTCCAAACTAGTAGGCTCTTCTCCATGTTCCAACCTTGACAAGTGGTCGAGACCTTTGTTCATTATCCTTGGCTTAACGATAATCTCAAAATCATATTCCTGAAATAGAACAAGCCATATGCATATTCTCCCCCCCCCAACACTAACTTGTTGACTAGGTATTTTAGCGCAGAGTGATAGTAGACATTTTAAAGTGTCCTCGCAACAAGTAGTGGTGAAACTTTTGCAGTGCATACACTATGGCTAACCCTTCTCTCTCAGTAGTGGTGTAATTAATCTTAGTTGTTGATAGCTTCTTTCTAGCAAAGGCTAATGGGTGGTCAATGTTTCCAGCTCCCAGTTGTGCTAACACTGCTCCAAATGCAATAGAGGATGCATTGACATGCATGTGAAATTCATTGCTCCCATTTGGAAAAACCAGGATAGGCGCAGTAACCATTTTCTATTTCAGTGTGTCGAAGCTCTGCTGGCATTCTTTTGTCCAATGAAACTGATAGTCTTTCTTCAAAATCTTCTCCATGGGTGTTGTGATTTGTACATAGCCTTAAATGAACTTCTTGTAGTATACAGTGTGTCCCAGCGTAGTGCGTAGTTTTTTAACTGAAGTAGGAGGGGGCAGATCAACTATAATGGCAATCTTAGATGGATCTACCAACAATCCCTTCTTACATACAATATGACCTAACAACACTCCAATGGACGAGAAGAAGATGCACTTTTTCAGTTTCAAGGTAATCTGACATTGCCTGCACTTATCCAACATCAGTCTTAAACATTCAATATGATTTTTCAATAAACTAAAAATAGTCCAATCATCAAAGTATTCTTCTAGAAATTTATGTAAAAACACCTTGAATGCTTTGACCACCACCTTGGAAAATATGGTTGGGGCATTCTTCAATCCAAATGGCATCATTGTATACTTTTAATATCCCCATTCTATGGCAAAGGTGATCTTATGGCGATCTTCCTTGGCAATCTGGATCTGATGGTATCCTGAAAATCCATCTGTAAAAGAATATACCTCATGTCCTCCTACATTGTCTAACACTTCATCAGTAAATGGTGTAGGGAATGGGTCATGCAAATATGCATCATTCATCTTTCATAGATATAAGAAGATCTTGATCTCTCCTATCTTCTTGTCTTATACCACCATAGGGATAATCCACTCTGACTCTTCAATCGGTTCTATGATTCTTGCTTCCAACCTTCTGTCGAGTTCAATCTTCACTTTCTCATTATATTTGGGGTTCAATCTGTAGGGTCTCTGTTTGACTAGCCTTGCATATGGTTTCAAAGGGATCCTAATCTCTCCCATAGGCCCTTTAATTCCCTTCATATCAGTGAACTTGGTTGGAAACAAGTCATGATATTCATGTAGTAACTCCTTGATCTTGTCAATAGTGGCAACATCCCAATAATCTCCAACATTTGCAAGCTTTGGTGTTTTCTCTATTCCAATATTGAATTTTTTTATTTTAATTGGTTGTCCAATGAAATGTAGCTCAATTCCTTGTCCTTCTATGTCTCTTTGGCCTTATTTTTCGTTGATGTTCACCTTCCTAGGGTCATCATCTTTGTCATCATTGATATTGTAACAACCTTGTAGTTTATGGAGAGGCACAGTCCATTCGTCCTCTTCTTGTTCCAGAGGGAGGCTAGGGGCCTCCTCAAATACTTTCTGTCTTATAATCTATAACACTTGATCCACTGTAGGATATTGGCTTTCAAACAAAAAGTTATATACAAACTTTTGGGTCATACCTTCCCAATATGTCACGATGAGGCACAGTTATGCTTGAAGATACCAGCTGATAAGGGTTGTGTCCAGTGTGTTGATGAATTTTTTCACCCATTTCTCTTGAGGAATGTTGCTCCAGGCTTCGTCACAACTTCGCACATGGTCCTTCAGACAACTTCGACCTATGTATCTAACTTTGCATCCTTCTACTTGCTCTAAAAATCATGATGTCAACAAAGTGCGACATTGTACCTAGTTTGTAATGTTATTTTTGTGTGTCCCCCACCATTTTTCTAGTGTTTATTTCAAGGCCTCATCCATTGCCAACAATATTTGTTGTGTTGGTAAAATTTCTTCAAATTCCAACAAGAATTCTTCTAAATGATTAAGACCATCAAAGGTGGGCAAGTTACTTACTATTTTGTCGATCCAACAAACTTCTCTAGTTAGCCTAGCACATATTCTTGTAGATACTTCATACATTTTGTTCTGTCAGTTCTCTAGTGCTTCTTTTGAATCTAATGAAAACACATTGTCACTTCGCCGACTTAGGTTCCCATATGTCATAGGATTAATGTAATCCTGTTGTCTGGCTGTTAATTTGTATATGTTTTCTAGTTCATATGTGAAGTCTTCTTCTCTGATGGTTTCTGTGTATCTTTGACCTTCATCAGGATCCAAAGGTGCAATGACCCTAAGGCCATCTCCTTCAAATGGCATTCTCCTTTTCTTTAAATCAACCACAGTGGAATTATTGAAATCCCAATCAATTCCTAACAGTTCAGGGTAAGGAAAACTATCATCAACTATCTCAATCACCTCAAAGTCTGCAAACGTCCTTACTTCATCGATGCCCACAAGGACATGTTCCAATCTTCCAAAGGGGATTACATATTGCTAATTATCCATTCTAAGCATGATAGGGGAATAGATCAACTTAGGTTTTCACATCAGTGCCCAGTTCTGCTTCGTCATGACATTGACCTCCAATCCTAAGTCAAGGACCACACAGTCTATATCGTACTCTCCAATTTGAGAATTCATGTGTAATTCCTTATTTGTCCTCCTCCTTTTAGAGACTTGGTGTAATTATCTATTCAACATGGGATATATCTTTCCTAGCTCGTACTATCTAATTAAATTTTGTATCTCTTGTAGAATTCTTTCATCTTGCATTAATTTAATACAAGTATATAAGAATTCCATGAGCTTGCTTGCCTCTTTTCCTTCTCCTGGAAGAGAACACTAATCGAATGCCAGAGGAATTCCACATTCTCTTACTTCTAGTCATGTCTTCAATGAAGAACCTTGGTCTCTCCTGAATTCTTTTCTTGCCTACTCAAATATTTTCTTTTCTTTCTTTGCATCAAAAGCTCGTGTCTTCTCTACAACTTTCCTGACTCCTAATTCTTCTGTAGTATTTCCTTGGGTCAATTTGTATTCTCCTATAACAATGCCTCCTCTAGTGATAAAAGTGACTCTAGGGTCCTCTCCATGAGGTTCATCATATATCATTTGCACTTGCAGGTTCTGCTGAAGTCTTCATCTCTCCTGAAGCTTGGCTAGCAGCACAGGACAATCTTTGATAACATGTTCAAATGAGTTGCAGTAGCTGCAAGTGGTACAACGGTTCTGACAGTCCCTTGCTAAGTGTCTTGGCTGCGTAAATTTGTAACAGATGATCTATCCTCGACCTCGACCCATACATCCTCCTTGTCCTCTTCCTCTAAATCCTTCGCGAGGGTTGAAGTTTCCTCTTCTTGGGGAATTATACTGTGCATTGCTTCCTTCTTGTTGTACTTCGCATTGAATTTTGTATATATCCCTCAACCTTCCATGCATGAGGTCGTAAGCCCTAAAATCCCTATCATCATTTCCTACCAACTTATAGAATGTGAAATACATATTTGTGGGTGTCTAGACATATTTTTGCAGATAGTAACATTCGCCAGGGCGGTGTTGATTTCTACATACCTCGAACCAGGGTAGGGTAACTTGTTTCAAAGGAATCAGAGCTGCAGAGGCAAAGTATTCATGAAATAGGGGGTAGTGCTCCTTGTCATGGCCTTCTTATTTGCATCTTATACACCAGATGTCTTCTCTTTTATCTTTTCCCTTGTCTTTATTCATATCTTCGACCTGTAGAGATAATCTAGTTAGCTGACTCAAGATTTGACTCATTCCTGAGCTGGATTCTCCCATAGAGGCTAATTCTAAATTCATGGTGATCTCCAGTGCCTCAACCCATGAAGCAATATTCTGTTGCATCAGAGGAACTATGGTGTGTGGTAAGAGGGCATCAATGAACCATTCCTTGTTCTTCTCATCTAGAATATGAAAAATAAAATGGCCTGTCAAGGTCTTAAATCTCTGATCAAACTCCCACATAGGTTCAACTATTATTTTCTTGATTTATTTTAGTTTTGTAATGCAATGTGACTCTGACTTAGGTTTCTTGAATTCGGCAATTAGCATAGTCTTAATGACATTTAGCGGTTTAGGTGCAGCTACTTCGACAAATTTCATGTACCAACTCAGTGTGTGATCTCTTAGGGTAGTACTAAACTGATCTCGTTTAACAGTTTCATCGGTGATATTCTTAATACTCCACACAGCTTCACATAGAAACCAGTGTTGATCCAGATCTTCAGATCCATATCCTCTAAAGGTGGGTAACCTTGTCTCATCTACCATAGATCTTCCTACGTTTCGTGACCGAGTATTTGGTGGGCTGCTAGTGATAGTGCTCTGAACACTCTAGTGACTCTGATTACTTTGATTGATTAATGTTGATGAAACAATAGGAGGAATAATAATACTTACTTCAATAGTCAACGTAGTTTCTAAAGATTTTGGCTCTTCCCGACGAGGTTCGTCAGCTTCCCTTCCTCTTCCCTAGTGGATTCTGAATGCTCTTCATCCATCATATTTTCCTTTTCTCCACTGTAGAAACCCTCATCCTTGTATCTCTTCTTAAACAAGTTTTCAAGAGGAACTTCTCTAAACTCTCTCCCACTATGGGTATGTCCAACCTCTCTGTCACTGTCATTGTCTGAGTTCTTGAACATTATCCTTTTCCAATTCGACCAACTACTATTTCTTCAGGATGTTCTTCTCATGCAATAGCATCTTGATCTTCAACTTCAAAAAGTGTAAAAATTTTCCTCTGGGTTCCTTAAAGAAACACCTCTCGGCTTGTCTATATGACTCTACTCTGTCAACAACAAACTTGGTGATGTACCCTCCAATGGTGTTATCAAACCAGTGGTCTATGAATCTTGACACGATGTTATCAAATCTCCTAATCTTCTTGATCAGCGTCAACTTCCAAACAATAGGTGGTCTAGATATGATCTCAAATTGGGTATCTGTTAACCTAGCTAACCACTTGTATAATTCCTGATGAATTCCTCCAAAGAAAATCTTGTGTATATCAATATAGATATATATTCCAAACCAATCCTCTGTACTAAGATTAGGGTTCTTATTATGGGATTTGGTGAAGTCCTTTTCTTCATCTTCTATCCACTTCTAAATCTCTATCTTTGATGGAAACCACCTTGACATTCCCTCAAGAATATTCCTGTCCTAGCAACAAAACCATTTTTTGGCACATGGGTAGACCCAGGGTTCAACTCCAAGAGCGCACCAACAAGCATGGATGATTTTAGGGGATAAATTTCGCTCATGGGCCAATTTTCCATGTTTTTTCCAAAAATGAGATTGGCTATTTTAAAAATGATTCGCCCAAATTCTATAGGATAAAATTATTTTACCTCAAAAATCGCCAAAATTTTATAAAAACTATATAAAATACTTAAAAATTTTAATATTTTTACAAAATATCGCCAATCATTTTTAGTTAGCATATGAAGGATTAGTAAGATTCACCAAGGTTTCTAAATTTTAAAATAAATTTTCATCCTTAAAATCATCCTTGCCAACAAGCCCTAACTATTGGCCCTTTCATTAACACCCACGAGGCAAGTGCAGTATCACTCGAAGTAGCTATGGGGGGTTGTAGGACACAAATGTCTACAACCAAAGGGAATACAAAGTGGATCCAATACAAGAACAACACAACATCTAGAAATCAATTACCATCTTAGATATACTTCAGAATACTATCTGTCAGATCTAACACAATAATGAAATAACATTATATCTATCAACAAGAGAACACAACATCAATCACACATGACACCAAGGTATATGTGGTTCACCCTCTCCTTAGGGATACATCCACAATATCGTGCTCTATATTATATTAAGATGAAATCATATAGTTCTTATCTACACTCTTAGCTAGCAGATATTCTCTCTTTCTCTCTCTCTCTCTTTGATTCCCTTCCCTGCGCACCCAGCTACAAGGTTCATCTCCGCACCCAGCTGAAGATCTTACAACACAAAATTTCCTCACTATTCAATACTTCTCTTTCTTACAATGATAATCGCTCATAACAATAACACACTTGGAGCTCTTCACCGAACACTCTTCCCTCATCTAGGTTCTTATTTATCCATTACAATTATTCACCGATAGCCTTAGGCCGAAACCTAAGTGTCAAAAACCTAGATACCAAAACCCTAGGCATCTAAAACCCTAGGTCAACCTAACCCATTTTTCTAGGGCTTCGTCAGCCTATCATTCCTTCCTTCTCGCATGGCGCTCTAAAGCATCGAACAATGGATTTTTCCTCTTGCTGAGTTTTCCATGATCCATATTCCTTGCTGATATGTCATCCTCAATCTCCTCATCTAACAACTTCCTTTCTCTTAATTTGATCCCTCTTTTCTTCTCTTCTTCTCACTTCGACCCAATATCAATCACTATGTCTTCCGTGCAGTTTGCATTCCATCTTTTATGTCTTGATCTTCTCTTACTTCCATACCCAAGGACCAACAAGATTCCTTTTTCTAGCTTCTCTCCAGAGACTTCTCCATATCTCATACCATCCTTAGAGATTTCCTCAGTTCCCCCATGCGTGCAGAGTGATTTAGTTTTCTGAATCCATTGCCATCATGCCTTTATCATGCAAAAAGATCTTGATCAACATGTAAAGAGACCTAAAATACCTTCCTCTGGGTCCCTTCATAAACTATTGCTCTGTAGCAGTGTATGGCTTCGTTGTATCAACTGCAAACTAAGTAATAAATCCTGCAATAATATTGTCTAGCCAGAAACCCATTGTGTGCATGAATTTATTATTAACCCTTTCCAACCGCATGATATTCTCAGTAGTCCACTCTACTGGTCTTACCTGATTAGCTGGATGACTCTCCTTCAACCTCAATATCCACTCTTGCAAAAACTCTAGAAAATAATAGAAAAATGCCTCATGTAAATCCGTAAACAAATACCTATCTAAATATTGGCGCAGTGTATACCTGGAACTTTTGTTGTCTTTCTACACGAACTCAAGATCTTTGGTCCTCAACCATCGTTCAATATCCTATTTAGTAGGATTCAACGGTCTGAAAATCCCTTTATACCATTGCATTTTCTTCATTGTTCTTCAACAAATCCCCTCCAAACTATTCTTCTGGGTTCCATCCCAGCAACATAACCATTTGTTGGATGTTTGGGCTTGACCCAAGTTCTACCTTAGGCTTCCAACAAAACCCTGTACACCATCATCCCTTTTGGAGACCAGAAGGAAACTTTGTGCATAGAGTGCATAGTGCAGTCTCACCCAAGATGGATTTATGGGTGATTGCAGGACCCAGATGTCTATAACCATGGAAGGGATGTGATCCATATTCAGATCTAGGAGCTTGATGGGACTCAGAAAGGACTAAAAATAAAATTTCTCGGAATGGCTTCAAAATGAATGTGTACATAGGTCTCATCAATACAAACCCAACGTAGCTTGAACGGGCTCAAATAGATGTCATATTCTCATGATATCACGATATGTTCATTTGGCCAAACAAGCAAAAAAATGATGACTGTGCAGTTAGTACAGTGCCACATGGCAGCTAACTATACAAGCCCTATGGACATATAGTTGACATGGCAGGCATAGTTGGTGCTGACATGGTAGGTTCTGTATAGATGACGTGGTAGGCTAACTGGGTGTATGGACGGTTCATGTGGATGTATAGGTGGACCAACCAAGAAGTGACATATGACACCACAGTAAGGGTGATACGTGGCATGTCCATATGATGACACATGGAAGATCCATACTGCCTACATGGAATGTACATTGCAAGTACAGTGGCAGTGATTGGGTTGACAACTCAGTAGAAAAGTGGACCATTGGTCAGTTGACGCGTGGCAGTTTTGAGGGTGTATGGTACGATGCCATGTGGCACTCCTGTATTGGTTATGTGGTTAGAAAAATTTTGGAATCCAACAATTTTGAACCCAAGACCTCTTGTCCGAGAAAATACCTTGTGTAGGCTGGGCTACCAGCCCACCTACCGGATGTTTATTAACACTCTATGGCATAGATTGTATTTAACTTTGTAAACGGTGCTAGTTTGATGGAGTTAGGGATGGGGCCTAGCTCCAACCTCGATACATTACCGTTCGACCATACAATATAACCCTGGTTCCTACATTGTTTGCACATGGATGGTTAAACTTGTTAGCCCTTGGTTTCAGGGTTTTTCCATAGGACCCGGTTCTTTACCATAGCGCGCAGACTACAGATGGGGACTACTATTCGACAACACAGGTCTTCCAATAGAGGATGAACACCTTTAGTAACCACTCACATAACCAGATCAAAGATCAACACATCGATGTTTTCATGTGGTAAAACCCCTACGGGGAAACATCCACGACCCCATCCAACACGGCCACTTGGAGCAGTTTATTAATGCAAAGAAAAATATTATAGAGAGAGTTTACAAGAGAGTTTCTCACAATCAATCATCGGCAAATGATCCTCCATGCTATTTAAATATATATCATGGACCAATCGGGTGTTAAGCCACAGATCAATGGTTGTTAAGAACGAGGAGAGTATGAAATATCAGATCACTCTATGTCGGGAACATATCGTGATCGTCAAATTTCCTAACAACAAATGCATACTAATGCATACTAAAGAAACACACTAGAATAAACACTTTTACCTAATGACACAATAGAACAAGTAGATCTTACTAACTCCTAAGTGTCTAAATATTCTAGCATCCGCCCTTAAGAACAACTTGGGATACGATTGAAGGATTTACAATAGTGACACAATAGGAGAAGGAAGGAGGCACTAGAGCCTATCCCCCCTTAATGACAACTTCCTGAACTCCTAACATAGATCGAAGTTTGGAAAACTTCACTTCTGTAGGAGACTTTGTGAAAATGTCTGCAACTTGATATTTTGTAGGGAAAAAGAGCACTTCAATAAATTGATCTTGAATGAGCTTTCTGATGAAGGGCATGTGTAGCTCGATGTGTTTGCTACACTAATGTTGAACTAGGTCTTTGGAGAGCTTGATGGCACTCTGATTGTCACACCAAAGGCTGGTCGGATGCTGGTGCTGGAATCCAAACTCTGAAAGGATCTGTTGAAGCCACAAGGCTTCCTCACTTGCATTTACCACTGCTCGGTACTCTACTTCTGTTGAAGAAAGTGAAATAGCCTATTGTTTCTTACAGGCCTAAGTGACAGGTCTTGAACCAAGGATAAAAAAATAACCTGTAGTAGACTTCTGATCATCAGGGTCATTGGCCCAATCTGAATCAGTGAAACCAACCAATAAAGGAGTCCCCCCTGAACTGTAATGTATCCCGGACTGAACTGTACCATGAACATGGTGAAGTATCCTTTTAGCTATTTTCCAATGGCTTTCATGGGGTGTTTGCATATATCAGGAAATAAGACCAACAACAAAGGAAATATTAGGATGGGTATGAGTCAAGTATAAGAGGCTACCAACTAACTGATGGTACAGGGTGCCATCAACTTCAAGAGAAGTACAGGTGGTAGAAAGCTTGACTCTAGACTGAAAGTGAGAAGGGGTTGGTTTACAATCGTCCATGTGAAAGCAACAAATAAGGTCACAAACATACTTAGACTAGGAAATAAAAATTCCTTCCTTGGTTTGAAAAACTTGGAGGCCAAGGAAATAGTGCAAAAATCCTAAGTCTGTCATTTCAAATTTCTTCTTAAGGTTGGCTTTCACATGGTTTAAAAGTTTTGAGTCACTAATAGTAAGGATAAGGTAATCAACATAAAGGACAAGAATTATAAGATGGATTCCTACTTTCTTGGTATAGACATTAGGATCAGAATGGCATCTNNNNTAGAGAATCCAGTGGCAATAAGAAATCTATCCATTTTGGCATACCAAGCTTGGGGAGTTTGCTTGAGACCATAAAGAGATTTCTTGAGGTGACAAACAACGCTAGAGTCATTCTAGACATAGCCAGGAGGTTGTTCCATGTAGATTTATTCTTGAAAATGTTTGTGCAAGAAGGCAGATTTAACATCCATCTGATGGACCTCCCATTTATGTGAGGCAGCAAGGGTAAGAACAAGGTGGATGTAATTCATTTTTTCTATGGGAGCAAAGGTTTCATTATAGTCAATTCCTTCAACTTGGGAAAATCCTTTGGCAACTAACTGAGCCTTGTGTCTTTCAACACTTCCATATGATGCATACTTAGTTCTGTAGACCCATTTTCATCTAACAAGTTTTCTTCCTTTTGGAAGAGGTATAAGATCCCAAGTATCGTTTGCCATTAAAGAATGACACTCTTCATTCATTTTTGTATCCCAATCTGGATGACCTGAAGCTTCTGCAAATGTCTCTAGATCATGAGTTTCTAAAACTTGAGCCAAAAGAGAAGAGGCTCGCTGGAACTATGAACGTGTCTGATGTTGATCTGAAGGATCACTAACAAGATCATCAACTACTTCTCGTGTTGAACGGACCCATCTAGGAAGCGGTGGAGCTAGTGTTGGTTCAGGTTCAAAAGACTCATCTGGAGGAGGGTGAGCAGGGAGAGATGGATTTTCATCCTCACTATCATCATCTGAAGAAGAAACTAGATCATAAGAAGGCACAAATGCCGAAGATGGCTCACAGGCCTAAGAAGGCACAATTGCCGAATTAGGCTCACAGGCCAAGAGATTTTCATCAAATTTAACATCTCTTCTAATAATAATTTCATTACAATGTGATTGAAGAAGTCTGTAACCTTTGACATATTTAGAATAACCAACAAATATACACTTCTCACTTTTAGGCTGCAATTCTTTCCTTTTCTCATCAGAAATGTGAGCCCATGCTATACTGCCAAATACACATAAGTGACTTACATCTGGTTGAATTTTAGTCCAAGCTTCTTCCGGTGTTATATTTTTAAGAGCCTTTGTGGGAGTGCAATTTACTATGTAATTTGCACAGTTGATGGATTCCACCCAATACTTTAGACTTAATCCCTTAGATTGGATCATACAATTAGCCATTTCTTTTAATGTGCAGTTCTTTTTCTCAGCAACACCATTTTGTTGTGGTGTATATGGAATAGTGTGTTGCATTTGGATTCCTTGTGTAGTGCAATAGCTTGTAAAATTATTGTTCACATATTCATATCCATTGTATGTTCTTAACCTTTGAATTTTATGTCTAGATTGCTTTTCTACAAGGGCCTTGTAGGCCAAAAACTTGTAAAAAACTTCACTATTGAGCTTTAAGAAGTAAACCCAAGTACACCTAGAAAATTCATCAATGAAAGTTAAGAAATACTTGCACCTAGAAAAAGAAGGAGAAGAAAATGGACTGCAAAAATCACTGTGAACAAGCTGCAAAGGACCCGAGGCGTGCCAAGAGGCATGTTTGTCAAAATTGTCTCGATGATGTTTTTTGAGAACACAACTAGCACAAACACCATCTCTGCATGAAACAAGAGGAAGGCCAGTCACCATCTAATGATTAGATAGTTACTGCAATGAGTGATAGTTTAGATGACCAAAACGCTCATGCCAAAGTTTTCTCAAGTCATCGCTATGAGCAACAAAAACTGATGAAAAAGCTAATGACCCAAAGTTGTCAAACTTGTACAACCTGGTAATATCATCAACAATTCTAGTTGCAAGAACATGCTTAGGATCATTTAGATCCTTGATTACAACTTGGTGAGGTGAAAAATTGAAGGTTTTACCTTCACCTGAATGAGTGATTTGATATACTGATATAAGGTTACAAGAAAGACTTGGAACACATAATACATCATTGAAATGACCAT
>CBVK0101044120.1:0-11023 GCA_900067695.1 Picea abies | reverse complement strand
TCTCAAGTTAATATAATATATGAAGCAATTGTTAAGAAGATGGGATTGAAGGTGACACCTCACAAAAATCCATATCCATTGGGTTGGATGTGTAACGATGCTAAGTTGTAGGTAACAAAGTAGTGTAAGATTAGGTTTGCAATTACAAATAAGTTCTTTGACGAGGTCAATTTAGATGTTGTGTCCCTTGACATTTGAGGCATTGTCTTGGGTAGTCCATGTCTATTTGACATAAAGTTTTTTTTCTACCGAGAAGAAAATAAATATCATCTTCTCAAGGATGGGGTTGAATATATTGTCAAAGCTCATCTCATTAAAACTAATTTTTCTTTATCCCGCAAGGGTGTAGACCAATTGGCATGTGTCATGTAGATGGAAGGAAATGTAAAAATGAGGTCTGAAGTTCGATTCTCACCCCGATTTACCCGAAGACGTGCTTGCGGGATATGTGATTCTCCCTAGGGGTTATAAGGAAACCGACAGGATTTGACCTCATGTCACGCGAGTACGATATTGTTGCCACTATCGATTCCTCTAGTTACAAAAGAAAAAAAAAACTAATTTTTATTTAGTGAGCATAGGGAAAATGAAGATTCTCATGAGCGTAAGTAAATATTTTGTTCTCATGATAGTGAAACAGAAAGAAGAAGATTTAATATATGCTTTAGCAGGTTGTGATCGAAATCATAAACAGGAGTTGATCAACATCATATCTAATTATGATGAGTTGTTTCAAGAACCTACATGGTTGCCTCCTAAAAGAGAGGTTAAACATGAAATATGTTTGTAGCAATATGCTCATCTTTCAAACATTGGAATGTACAGGTCATTAGAGATTGAGAATGTAGAAATCAAGAAGCAAGTTCAAGAGTTGCTCGATAAAGGAATCATTAGACCAAGTTCCTCTCCATGTGGTTCTCCTATTGTATTAGGTTTGAAGAAAGATGGATGGCACGTGGAGGATGCGCATTGATGTTTGAACCCTAAACAAGATTATGGTAAAGAACCATTATCCTGTTCCCAGAATAGATGATCTATTAGATCAATTAAATAATGTTGTGTATTTCACTAAGTTGGACTTGAGAAGTGGTTACCATCAAATCAGAATTGCAAAAGGTGACATATTGAGCACTGATTTCAATACTAAGAAATGCTTGTTCCAATGGTTGGTTATGCCATTTGGGTTATGTAACGCACCAACAAAATTTATGAGTGATGAATGATTTGTTCCAAACCTACATAGATGATTTTTTTATTGTCTATTTATATGACATATTGATCTTTAGTCGAAGATGGGAAGTTCATATAAATCATGTCAAGATAGTTGTTGAACTCTTGAAGAAGGAGAAGTTGTATATCAAGTTATTTAAGTGTGAATTTGGAAACAATTCTTTGGTATATTTGGGTTACATTATAGGGAATGGTAAGTTAAATATAGATCCTACAAAGGTAGAAATCATTGTGAAATGGCCCAAGCCAACTACTACCACCAAAGTCATGATATTATTATGAGCAGTACAATACTGGAGGAAATTCATTGCTAATTTCTCATACATAGCAACACCTCTACCTGTATTAACAAGTGTTAAGAAAGTATTTCAATGGGGAGGAAAGGAGAAAAAATCCTTCGAGACATTGAAGGAAAAGATAAGCACTGAACTAGTATTGGCTTTGCAATATCTATAACATCCATTTGAGATTCAAACCGATGCAAGAGGATATGCCATGGGCATAGTATTGATGCAACCAGGTAAACCTATATGTTATCATTTTGAGACTTTCACTCAAGATGTGATTAACTATCCAACATATGATAAGGAATTGTATGCATTGGTACAAAGTGTAAATAAATGGAAGAATTACTTAATTGAAAAGGATATGATAATTCATATATATCATCATCCATTACAGTATTTGCAGTCACATACCAAGCTACAACAGTCACGACACTTCAGGTGGATGGGTTTTCTACAGTAGTTTCATCTAGTAATCAAGTATAAGAAGGGTATTCATTAACAAGGTTGCATATATGTTATCAAGACGAGAAATTAATTCATATAAAATACTCAGGTATAATCCTTTAGCACATGCAAGATATGCAGAACAATATGCTAAGGATGAGAATTTTGAAGAAGTATATGATGCATTAACTCACGACAATCAACAGCCAAATTATTATATGAATGACAGTCTATTATATCATCTTGGAAAACTATCTATAACAAGAGATTAAACAGTAAATGTAATCAAAGAATCTCATACATCTCTCATCTATGGTCATTTCGGGGTTGGTAAGACAATTGCACAATTACAGAGGTATTGTTATTGGCCTCGGATGAACGAGACAATTTCCAAGTATATCAAAGGGTGTGTCATGTGTGCCACAAGTAAGCCTAGAAACTAAAATCTAGGGTTATATTCACCACTTCTGGTATCTTCACAACCATGGGAAAGTGTCTCCATGGAATTTGTAGGGAGTTTTTCGATGTCCAAGATAAGTCATGGTTATCTATATGTCATGGTGGAGAGATTCAGCAAGATATGTATTCTAATTCCATGCAAGAAATAGGTCACAATTGAACAGATATCATAGATGTTCTTCACTAATGTATGGGTTCATTTTGGACTTCTCACATCTATCATATCATATCGAGACTCTCTATTTTTGGGAAAGGTTTGGTCTCATTTATGGGAGCTAATGGACACTAAGTTGAAGAAGAGCACGAATTTTCATCTGCATACAGAAGAACAGACAGAGGTGGTGAACAGAATAGTGGTACATCTACTTCGAGGATAATGTAGTAAGCACCCTAAATTATGGGATGAACAATTGCCTTATATCCAACATGCCTATAATCATGCCATGCATTCGTCTACTCAAAAAACTCATTTTGAAGTATGTTTGGGGTACTTGCCTAAATCACCTATGGAATTTGTTTTTGGAGAAGCATGTAAAGAATATGGACAAGATGATGCAAATAAAGTTAAAAGGTTCACTCAAAAGATTCAACAGGTACATCAAGAAATATAGGAACAATTGGAGAAGAGCCAAGCCAAGTATAAGGCAAGGCATGAAAAACATTGGGTTGATCATCAATTTGAAGTCGGTGATCAAGTATGGTTACATATCAGCAAATATAGAATGAAAGGTGAACGTTAAAAGATAAGGCCAATCCGATATGGTTTGTTCAATATCTTAGAGAATATTGGCACTAATTCCTTTCATTTAGATCTACCATCCTACATGAAAATGTAGTAGAAAATGTTGAGAATTTGAAGCTTTATGAGCCAACTATGATTATGGATGAAGATGAAATTATTCAGGTTCCATCAATTGATCATTTTTTCCAGAATATTTGGATGAGCTACCAGAATATGTCATTCTCGACAGAAGGATCACAACTTCATAGTGACGTGTTGTGGAATATCTTTGAGTTGGTCTTAAGGGGAAAAACCAAGTAAATCCAAATGTATGGATATCGAAAGGGTGAGGGAACTCTAATCTCACTTAGTTGTTGAGTAATCAAATATTTTTGTGGTCCAAAAGTATTCCAATGGGGTGGAATGATCCAGGAGGATTTGGGAATGCTCACAAAGGTCTAGAAAGATCCAAAACATCCACAAAGGTATAGAATGGTTCAGAAATGCTTAAAATTCAAATTCTTCAAATTGTCCCAAAAATTCCATCAATGCATAGAGCTCAGTGATAGCTTTCCAATGGTGAAAATTTCACCTAAAACAGAGTTTGTATGCAAACGTTATGAGCAGTCAAAGTTTGGTTCAAAAAATCAAAGGTCAAAGGAAAAAAGAGGTGACATGTCTCACCACTAAAAGGGTGACATTTGGCACATAGTTATTGATAGTTGACTGGGAAAGTAAAAAACAAGTGGATCAATCATTGGTTGACAAGTGGTCCAATTTTTTATGACATGTGGAAGTGGAGATTCAATGAGAGGATGCCACGTGGAAGCCTCCCATTGGCCAATATTGGTTAATATGTATTACAATTTATGGAGTCGACAGGAGTTGAACTCACAACCTCCATAACTTCCATAAACCTTAACATATATATGCTAACAACACGCCATGGCATATGAATTAACTTATATATGTTTCAAATTATATTTAAAACCCTCAGCCCTCGACCCTTGCCTCTTGATTTTGATACATCACACATGACCCACACCACCCTCGACCCTTGCCTCTTGATTTTGATACATCACACATGACCCACACCACAGTTTGTGGAGGGGGCTCAACATATATTTTGCACGAGATTTATAACTCTGTATATATATAACATATAGTTATATATGTTACAACAAACAACAAAAAGGAACAAATAAAAAAAAGGCCACGAAATATATGGCGGTCGATGGGAATGTAACCCCTGACTTGCCAACTATAGAAAAGACTTAAACAACCTCCACTAACCAACTTTCCACTATTTTTGGTTAGTTACAACTCTGTAACAAAATCCAATGGTTGTGGAAGTGGTTAGGGGCACATGCCTAATTAATGGGTGCATGACCCAAGGATTGTATATAATTAATTAATGCAGAGTGGCCCCGTAATTCATGCCTGGGGGTACACAAGTTTTGAGCTTACACCATAAAGCATGTCAAATGGTACATTGACGAAATTTCAAGAATTTTATATCAATTTTGCATAATTTTTCACCAGGAATCCAACGATGCACTATGTTTCTGCATTTGGGAATATATAAAAAGGTCACTGTAAAGCACAAGCATTTGAGCATTAATAAAAAAGGTATTTATTGGAAGCAGACCCAGAGAGGTAGCCCAAATTGGGTGAACTCTGCTTTTTCCAACTTGTGTATGTGATTATATTGTTGTTGTGCATTTCAAGTTCAATTATTTTTCAAGTCATTATCATTAAATTGGATTTGGCTAGATAAGTTCTTCACATGTAATTTGCAAAATGGTCAAGTGATCATTTTAGTTCGATAATCAAGTAGATGTTTATGTGTATTTTAAATTATCAGCATGTAAGGATTTTTTGGATCATGTATTGACTCAGATGATGAGAAAATTGAATTATTTTTTATAGGAGATACACTAGTTATAAAATGCTACCCCCAGAGACTAGAATCTATGTAGCAAAAGTGTTGTCCCAAGAACTTCTTCTCCTACAAAGGTTAATTCCCCCCTTAGGGAAATCATTCCCCTTGTTCTTTTTTTGAAACCAAGCACCCTAGCTCCAACTCTTGCCAGTAATAAATCTAACATTGATGTTTCAACCAGCAATAAAAAATCAATTACATCAAACCCGAATGCAAAAAACATTAAGCCCAACACTCCGACATCCAATGACAAAGCGAATAGTTTACAACCAAACAAAACAACAGGCAAACCAAAAATGTGCACTTTAAATTACAATGTTATTGAAGATATGAAGAAAACTAAATCTAACATTCATATGTATGACATATGCACATTACCACAATAGAGTGATCTCCTTATTGACACTTAGTCCTAACAATGCTCAAAATAAGGCCATTGTTGCAACTGATAACAATTCTAAATATGTAGAAACAAAGGAAATACATACATTCAAAATCAAATCTACCATCAACGCAGCAAGTATAGGTGTATATTTGAAGTCCCAGATCCCTACTTTTCTACTTACGTATGAAATTTTTAATTTCAATGTACATAATTGTTTAGCAGCTTATGGTGCTTCCTCTAACATCATGGCATATTTAGTATGCCAAATAATAAATATTGTCCCACAATTTACTACCACAAATATCATACAATTAGATAGGTCAGATGCAAAGGTAAGAGGCGAGATCAAAGATGTTATTATTACATTAGCTTCTGACCCAAGAGTCCATTAGGTTATTGACGTCGTTGTTGTTGACATCCCAGAAAGTTATTATTTGTTGTTGAGCATGGATTGGTCAAATAAACTTCAAGGATATTTCTCTATAGACTAGTTGCATGTATGGATCTGTTAGAAAGGTAAACCTAATCAGATCCGTGTAGACAATGAGGCTCACATGAAGCACACAATAACATAATTGGAAGGTAAAAATGATCCTATTAGCTTTGCTTATACTATTTTGGGTAAATACTTTTTAGATATTGACCTTGGTTGTTATGAAGCACAACTAGTTGAAATTCAAACAAACACCCATTCTGAACTCCTTCCATGTGATCAAACTAATGATAATTCTTGTATACTATTAAGATAATTAGGTCATTGAATAACTAACCCTCCCATATATACTAACATTTGGATTGTATTTTTGATGGATCCAAATATCAAGATGGAGTCAGGGAAGGATGTATTCTTATCGATCCACATCAATGCAAAACTATCATATCCTGCCATTTGAAATTCAAATGCACCAATAATACCACGAAATATGAAGTCTTGGTACAAGTCTTGAAAACATCTATCGACCTAGAGGTAAAATTCTTGTGAGTATTTGGTGATTCAAAACTAGTTTTTTGCTAGGTAAGAAATAACATTCAATGTTTGTCACCACATTTGAAGAGTTATCAACAAGAGGTATGGAATCTAATTTATTATTTTCAATATTTCAATATTGAATCTATACCTTGTTGCTAGAATGTTGTTGTAGACATTTTGGTGAATGCAACCTCTAGATATACAACTCTTAACAATGGTTTTTTTGTTGAAATGTAATATACCCAGCCACCCCCGGGCCGGGCACGCTACCTCAAAAACCCTATTCGAAATTGATTTCAAAATTCTGATACCATTTAATTATCAAAGAATCATGAAAGAAACATGATAACAACACATGAAATAATACATATTTTTTCTACAGTATAAAGAATGTGTAAACATGCCATGCATAGCAATAACCAATAATCATGCACATCAAATATACGCATCCCAGAGATATTAATTAATACATAGTAGAAAGAAATATATAGCAGAGAAACACATGACAAAGAAAAATTATCTTAATCAAAATGGTTCACCAACTGGTTGTAGACAAAGGACGTTCCACCCAACCATAGACATTGTCGTTCCAAGTCTCAACAGCAATGTCACCCACGATCTAGGGCTATGAATCCACAAGGATGGTTCCAGGGTGTTACTCAGCTTCCTCAAACCAGTCAACACTCAAGCTCTCATAGGTTCCTCAACACACACCAATCCAAAGTACACCAACTCTCTTCTCTCCATCCTGCACAACCCAAGAGAATGGACCCCTTCCTTGCCATGTAGTCCCTCAGGATGTCCACCTCCTTCCAAGGATCTAGTGCATATGGTCAATAATCTCCATGTTGGGACTCTCAAGACTCGTAACTGTGAATGAAATTTAGTACATGTCAATGCATATCAGGCATGTAGTCATTAATTCATGGTTGAAACACACCAGTCACTGCTACAGCCAACAAACAATGACTTCCTCCTCAATAATTCTCCCCCATGGTCCCCTTCCAACAACAAGAATGAACGAGTGAAAAAAGTGAACATAAAGGAGAGTGTGAACAATGAATAATGAATGAACAGAGTGAGTGAAGAAGAACTCCCAAACAACCCGCAAGATGGGCTTAAACATTTACTTGCAAATCAAAAAACACATGGACTTCCCCAAGACACTCATGTAACCACTTCTCTCCATTAAAAAAATTATGGGTAAAGAAAATATGATAAAATGACTTAGCCTCTTAAGCCCCCTCTCTCATGGAATCATATCCCCCTATAAAAATTTTCCTTGTCAGTCTTGTAGCCAGCGATGTGTTTTATTATTAATAATGATCATAGCATTACATTTCCTAGGCACGTTGGCCTCTTTAATTGTTTGGGAACTCCAGCCTTCTTCAAGTAAACAAAGTACATTATTTCATATGGGGACTCGAAACCGGGGTATTGCATTCCCCTCCCTCTTATTTTGGCACTATCCTCAGTGCATATACAAAATAGAAATCAATATTCAAAAATTCATTGGTACTCTGCCTGCATGGAATCTTTATTCTCCCAAGTATCATCTTCAATATCGTAACATGTCCACAGAACTTTTACCATCTCTATAACTCAATTCCATATCATTTTGACTTTTTTTCCAATATGCGCATTGGATGGACCTGAAAGTTTCCCCCTAGCTCTACCTAAATCAAATTCCAATCAATAACATGGTTAGGATCATGTATATACTTTTTCAACTAAGAGACACGAAATACATTATGCACATTCATGGAAGAAAGAAATGTACGCATGTATGCAATTGGCCCTATTTTGTCCAAGATCTCAAATGGACCACAGAATCTGGTCGCTAGCTTTGTACAACTACCCAACCTCAATGATCTCTTCTTGGGATTCACGCTAGCTTTGTACAACTACCCAACCTCAATGATCTCTTCTTGGGATTCACTTTTAAAAGAACATGCTCCCCCACTTTAAATTCTCTAGCTATCTTGTTCTTATCTACATAAATTTTCTGTCTATCTTGAGATGCCTTTAAATTCTACTTAATTCTAACCATCTGGTCTTCCATGTCCTTGAGCAATTTTAACCCAAGTACTACTATGTCTGATGGGTTTTCCCAACTCATTGGAGTATCAAATTTTCTACCATACAAATCCTCAAATGGGATCATCTTCAATGAAGCTTGATACCCATTATTATAGATGAACTCAATCAAATGCAAGTAGTCTTCCCACTTAGATGGTTTATCCATCACATACATTCTCAGCATGTCTTCAATCACTTGGTTGACTCTCTTTGTCTTCCCATCTACTTGTGGATGGTATGTTGTGATAAAATTCAGATTTGTACCAAATCCATTAAATAAACCCCTCCAAAAATTTGAAGTAAACTTTGTGTCTCTTTCTAAAAACATTTCCTTAGGTATCCCACGCAACCTAGCAATTTCCCTCGTAAATGTTTGCAATATTAATTGTTGTATGAGTCATTTTCACAGGAAAAAAATGAGTGGCCTTTGTCAATTCATCCACAACTACCATTATGGAATCATGTTTCCTTGTTGTCCTGGGAAATTTGGTTATAAAATCAATGGCTACCACTTCCCATTTATTCTCTAGAATTGGAAATGGCTAAAGAAAACTCGTTGGGTGTCTATGCTCAACTTTTACTCTCTGAAATTCCATACATCTAGCAATGTAATCAACAACATCCTTCTTCATTCCAGGCCAAAAGAATTGGCTTATTACTACTGCAATTGTTTTCTAGTAGCTAGGATGTCTAACAAATGGAACATTATGCATTTCCTTTAACACCAAATTCCTAAGTTCTCCAGAACTAGGAACATAAATTCTATTCTTATTCATAAGTAATCCACCCTCCTTAATATCATACTCTTTAATTTTCTCCTATACATTTTCCTGTTGTACACCTTCTTTTACCTATAGGTAATGTTGATCTGTAATAACAACATATAAAATTGTGCTCTTTAAACCTGGCGGATGCATACTAACAGTTGTAGCATGCATCAGATGTACTCTTCTTTTGAGTGCATCAACAACTTTATTTTCTTTTACCTTGATATGCTTGATGTCAAAGTCATACTCACTTAAAAATTCCATCCATCTTGTTTTCCTGGCATTCAAAGTTGGTTGTTCAAAACGATACTTCAAACCATTGTGTTCTATTCTTAATTCAAATCTCTTTCCCATGAGATAATGCCTCCACATATTCAATGCATGAATAATGGCAGGAAGCTCCAAGTCATGTGTGGCATAATTCCTCTCATGTTCCTTAAGATTTCTGGAATCATAACCAATGACATGTTCATTTTGAGTGAGGAATCCTCCAAGCCCTTCCTTACATGCATCTATGCATACCACAAAACCTTCATTTGGGTCAGCAATATTTAACACAGGTGAACTAGTAAATAATTCCTTCAATAGATTAAAATTCTCTCACACTTAGATGTCCATTCAAATTTAATTCCATTCTTTTGAAAATAAGTGATGGGATGAGAAATCTTAGAGAACTCTGCTATGACCCTTCTGTAGTAACCAACTAACCCCATAAAATATCTAACTTTTGAAACATTCTTGGGTGTTGTCCATTCTCTAATGGATTCAATCTTCTGAGGATCTACTCCTATACCCTGTTTTGAAACAACGTTCCCCAAGTAATCGATTTGTTTTTGGTAAAAAGAACACTTACTTAGCTTGGCACACGAATCTTATTCTCTCAGCACTTGAAACACCTTTCTTAGGTGATTTTCATGCTCCTCTTCAGACTTAGAATAGACAAGTATGTCATCCAGGAAAACTATGAAAAACTTATCCAAATAATTTTTGAATATGTCATTCATTAAGCACATAAAGACAACTGGTGCATTGGTCAATCCAAATGGTACCACTACAAATTCATAATGCCCATACCTGGTTCTGAAGGTTGTCTTATGGATGTCTTCTTCCTTGATTCTTGCCTAATGGTATCCTAATCTCAAGTCTATCGTTGAAAATATATTTGATCCTCTTAGTTGATCAAAGAGGTCATCAATTCTGGGTAGAGGGTACTTGTTCTTTATAGTGGACTTATTCAACTATCGAAATTCAATAAAAAACCTCAAGGTCCCATATTTCTTTTTGACAAAGAGTATTGGTGCTCCCCAAGGTGAAACACTTGGTATTGGTGCTCCCCAAGGTGAAACACTTGGGCGTATGTACCCTTTCTTCAGCAATTCCTCCAACTACATTTCTAATTCTTTTAACTCTGGTGTACTCATTCGGTAAGGTGGTTTTTTACACCGGGGCATCTCCTGGCACTAAATCAATAGAGAAATTTATCTCCCTTTTTGGTGGAAACCCTAGTATTTCTTGGAATACATCCTCGAATTCTTGTAGTACCGATAAATCTTTAAGGCTTGGCCCCTTTGTATTTTATGGTTCCTCCACATGGGTTACATACAATTGACATCCTTTTCTCAAACATCTCTTCAGATGTAAGGCTGAAATATCCCTTATAGAGATGGGTTTTGGAACTCCCTTCACAGTGCTATGTTTTCCATCTCCATCAAGACATGTAAATGTCTTTCTATGACAAT
>CBVK0101044113.1:11777-25093 GCA_900067695.1 Picea abies | reverse complement strand
TATTGTTGATAGTGGAAGCCAAAACAACCTCATCTCAGAAAATGTCGTCAAGAAGTTGTATTTTCCAACAAAACCACACCTACATCCATACAACATTGGATGGATCTTCCATGGACGAGATCTTTGTGTCAGCAAGCAGTGTCGCCTATCATACAACATCAAGCCCTTCAAGGATGAGGTATTATGTGATGTTTCCTCACTGGAATTATGTAATGTTATATTAGGCCAGCCATATATGTGGAGGAATCATGTTGTTTATGAGTCTCAATCCCATAACATCAGTGTTACTTTGGGGGGTCAACCCTACAGGATACCAGAGGTAGTTGTGACTACTATACTGAAAAAATAATGTCACAAAGTAATCTCTCATACCGCAAAGTTTATTCTCTTCACAACCTAGTCAGAAGAGAAGGAAATTGCAACCACTACATGTTTGGACCAAGACCCTTCCATCTAGCAGAAGCAGATCAAAAATATTGTAGAACAGCACCAAGATATTCCTACTACACCTACGAGGGTTCCTCCACACTTCCTAGTCAAACCAAGTTATGATAAATCCCTTCATGTTCTTCATGCTTCATCTTCACCAACAGAGTCCTACCACACTCAGGAAGATCATGCAACCAGATTGGTTAATCAAATCCAACCCCTCCAACAACAAGTTCATAACATCCTTCAACAAGCTAAGAAGGGAAGCTTCTTCAACAGCTAAGACCGGAAGCTGTCTCTTATACACATCTCTGAGCGGGCTGGCAAGGCAAAATAGCATTACTAATCTAATATGCCCCAATTAAGGGGTAATGAGACAATATTAGGGCTTAAAAGAATCTGGGTCTGCAAATATACAAAAACCAAAGTATGGTAAAGGAATCCCTAACTCATAGAATAGTGAAACTCAAAAAACCCAATCCAATCCACAGGAAAAGAAGGGAAATGAGAAGATGAAGAAGGACACTAGGAAGTGGTGCGACTTCCACAAAGGCCCTTGGAACAACACTGATGAATGTCTCTCAAAAAAATCATTGGTAGCCAAGATCAAAGAAACATATCCAAGCCTTGATTCAGACTTTTATTTAGAAAATAATAAAAGGAGATAGATTATTGATGCAAAACCCATTGCCATTATTGCGACCGCAACAATCCAACCAAAAGAACAAGAGGATTCCTAGGAGGGGGAGCACCTTTCCCATTCACATATGTGGGTGAAGGGGACCTCATTGAATTTTATTGTTGATAGAAGAATCCATAAGAAACTCATCTTAGCAGAGGTCATTAAACATTTCGGTTTTCCAACAATACTACACCCATAACCAAACAACATCGAATGGCTCCACTAGGGAAGTGATCTTTATTTCAGCCAATAGTGTCTCCTGCCATACGACATCAAAATATTCAAGGATGAAACACTTTGTGGTGATTCCACACTAGAAGTTTGTGATTTTATTTTAGTCCAACCATATATGTGTAGGTTTCATGCGTTTTATGATTCTTGACCCCATAGTGTCATTGTTTCTCTGGGGGTCATCCCTACAGGATACCATAGGTAGTTATGAATACGACACCGACGAAACATTGAAGCAAAGTAATCTCTCATACCACAATAATTATCATCTACGCAACCTATTCAAAAGAGAAGGACACTAAAACCACGTCATCCTTGTCCCAAGACCCTCCTATATAGTAAAAGAAAATCAAAAAATTGTAGAAGAGAACCAAGATATTCCTACTGCACCTACGAGGGTGCCTCCACACTTCCTAGTCAAACCAAGTTATGATAAATCCCTTCATGTTCTTCATGCTTCATCTTCACCAACAGAGTCCTACCACACTCAGGAAGATCATGCAACCAGATTGGTTAATCAAATCCAACCCCTCCAACAACAAGTTCATAACATCCTTCAACAAGCTAAGAAGGGAAGCTTCTTCAACAAGGCAAGCAACTCACCAAGGTTCAAATTCAATGAAAGCTTCCCCAGGGACTTGATGCAATGGATACCATTGCTTCCTAAGGGGGGAGGATTGATCTAGGAAGAAATCGGTGGCCACCCACCTATTCCACTGGCTCAAAACATGGGTTTCCACTTTGGTATTTTTTCTACGGTTGTTTGGGTTCTTAACTTCTGGGGCCATTTGAAGCCCTAAATGACATTTTTCTGGGACAACAACACCCAGATGATAGCCAAATGCATGGTATGGGCCTAAAAGAAAATGTAATCCTCAGATAAACCTTTCTAATGAGGTATAGAACTCCCAAAACAGAGATCATATGAGAAATTTATGTCCTTAGGAAGTTGACGTACCAACTACCCCCATCAGAGCCTGCCAACCTTTTGGCATTTCATCTTCCGGGGTTAGGATTTTAGATTTTATTTATGTTAAAAAGGGCTCTATAGCCTCATTGTAAAACATCATCATCTTCTTGTGAATTAGTGTAGCCATCACATCTCTTCTCAAAGATAATTTGTCACCATTCTAGCGAGTCATTCACTCTGTAATTTTATAGTTTTTGTACATTATCTCATTAATAAAAATTGTGCATTACTATATCTATGTGTTTATTGCAATGTATTTTTATATTTCATTGTTATATCTCTATCGTCATTTCATTCTCAAAATAATTTGGATCATGAAGTGGGGAACATACACATATCGCAGAATTCCCTTTGGTTTAATTAACACAGGGGATACATTTCAAAGATATATGTATATCACTTTCAAATGTATAATTGGTCAAAGTGTGGTGATATATATTTATGACATCATTGCTTATTCAAAATGAAGATATGATCACCCCAAGCACTTGAAACAGATATTCGAAAGGTGTAGTAAATATGGTATATCTCTGAACCCTAATAAAACCATATTTTTTTTAGAAGGAATTTTACTGGGGCATGTTATTTATCAAGATGGGATTGCAATGGACCCAGAAAGAACAAAGGATATCATGCAAATCCCACCACCTCACAGCAAAAATTCCATGGAGTCCTTTTTTGGAAAGATAAATTTCGTGAGAAGGTTTGTTCCAAATTTTTCCAAAATCGTGAAGCCCATTCAATGGAGGATTAAGAAAGATGTTTAGTTTAAATGGAAAACTATTGAAAAGGAGGCATTTGGGAACATCAAGGTCACTATTGCAGTTGCACCTTCTCTACAAAGTCTGGATTTTATGAAGGACTTCTTTCTATACACCTTTGCATCTAACCATTCTCTTACAGAAGTGCTCACTAAAAAGGACGAGAAAGGGAATGAGTGCCCCATCACATTCATGAGAACTGGATTACAAGGTGCTCAACTGAATTACCCACCAATGTAAAAGAAGGCATTTTTTTCCATAAATCCATCAAACAATTTAGACGATATATTTTGAAGAACCACACCAAAGTAATTGTCCCTCACTAGGAGGTTAGATCTCTCTTTGTACAAAGGGAGTTGGGTGAGAGACAAGGTATTTGGATGAATTCCTTGCAAGATTATTAACTTGAGTTTAAACAAACAAATATATTCAAAGGTAAAAGTCTTTTTAAGTTGGAAACTAGAATCATGAATGTTGAAAATCAAGAAGAAGATGAATGGCAAGAGGAACCAAACCTCTACACACAACAAGTTCCATATGCTCCATCTGTTGAGAATTCATATTACAATGATATCAAGTATTGTATTTAGCATGGTATAGCTCCAAACCATCTCAATGCTAAACAAAATAGAGCTCTAAAGATGAAATCAACACAGTATCAACTAGTCCATGGTATCTTGTTCAGAAAAAATTATGACTAAGTCTTACTACATTGTCTTTGAAAGAAAGATGCTAATAAATTCCTTAAAGACCTAAACGATGGACTAGCCGAAGGCCATTACTCATGAGACACAAAAACTAACAAAATATTAAGAGTTGGGTACTACTTGTTAACATTGTTTAAGGATACTACATTGTCTTTGAAAGAAAGATGCTAATAAATTCCTTAAAGACCTAAACGATGGACTAGCCGAAGGCCATTACTCATGAGACACAAAAACTAACAAAATATTAAGAGTTGGGTACTACTTGTTAACATTGTTTAAGGATGCCCACGCCTATTCTTGCAGTTATGATACTTTCCAAAAATCAGTCAAAAGAGAGAAAAGAGCAGTTGTCTCACTTCATCCCATTGTTGTTGAAGAGACCTTAGGACAATGGGGGATAGATATTATTGGTGAGATTAATCCTCATTCATCCAAGAAGCATACATATATTCTAACCGCTAATGACTACTTTACATGTTTTACTGAAGCGATACCACTAACCAAAGTAAATGATGAAGTGGTAACGATTTTTCTTGAACAACACATCATAACCAAGTTTGGAGTTCCTAAATCTCATGTCTTTGATAACGCAACATTTTTTTTCACTTCAATTGGATAATTTTGTTGTGGAAAACTGGATTACCTTAAAACATGCAACCAACTATTACCATCAAGGCAATGGATTGGTTGAATCTACGAAAAAAAACTTGTTCTGCATTATAAAATGAATTGTAGCCCAGCAACAGATAAATTGGAATAACACATTGCCCAATGCCCTCTGGGTTGATCGTATCACCCCTAATGATTCCACAGAGGCCTATCCTTATATCCTTGTCTACATGAAACAAGTTATCTTTTCTTTGAATATTTATCTTCCTTCCCTCCAACTTACCCAACAATCCCATGGGAGAGAAAGTCCTATCATCCAGAGACACATCGACACTTTGTTGAACCTAGAGGAGGACCGCGCTAAAGAAAAAAAAAGTTTGAAACCCACCAATAGACCATTAAATGTTGGTTTGATAAAAAAATTGTTTGTGAGAATTACTTTCAAGTCAGTGATTTGGTTCTCAAATGGGACAAGACGCATGAAGAAAAAGGAAAACGTTCAAAATTTCAGAAATTGTGGCTTGGCCCTTTCATGATCAAAGATAAAAATTGCCAAGAGACCTATCATTTGTAGAATATTGAAGGGGATGCAGACCTCCTCCCTATTAATGGAAAAATATTGAAATACTACATTATCTATCCCTTAAGGAAGCTCCTACCCTATACATAAATATATAACTTTCTTTTGTTTTGATTTATCGCTCAATTTTTCTTTACTTTTGCATATTTCTTACTTTTGAGTTTATGCTTTGCATTTTTCTTGCCTTTTGGTATTCATTTTATCTCTTTATAATTGTCTCTTGGAACTTCTCAAATTTTTGATGGCTTGGATCTGAATATCCCTTAAAGTGTAACACATTTGGTGTCAAAATCCTAGAAATATTTATCTTGGATTCTAGACATAACTTCATTCTTAACTATGTAGCATTGTTTTGCATGATATAAAGTTGGACCCAGTAGTGTAACATAGTCTATCATCATATGAGCATTGTATTCTTAAAATGTAACAAGGAAAGGAGCCAAGGTTCATGTTTAAGGACATTTTTTTGTTTTTTTCTAAACTAAGGAGAAATGGTCTTGGAAAGGAATTTGTAGTACCCCAAAGAGTGTTACTCAGGGATTTCACTCATCTATAATCAAGTTGGAAAATATCACCTTCACAGTTGTCATCCCTCATGCCTTTAAAGGAAGAATGGAATCCCCCCATCCACCTTTCTCTAGATAAAAGAGAAACAAGTTATAAAAGGTCAAGGCTTGGGGAAAAGGCATTATATTATGGATCATGTGGCTATGGATTCTCATTAGAAGTGAAGCAAGGATTGTGACACTGGGGTGACTCCGTCAGGGATATGGAGACTCTCTTGAAGAAGATCAATACCATAGAAATGGATAATCAACTTGTATTTTCATCATTCCTGACATTTGAATTCATTGTTGTACTCCTCATGCATTCCTGAAACTAATTCCATTTTGAAAAAGTTATTTCATGGTATTAAATTTGTTCTAAGCATGGTTCTAACTTCTTCTTTGTATCATACAAACTTTGTCTCGTCAAAATCTGCATTTTGTAAAATATGGAACCTATTCTTTCTCTCTTGGGTCATGCATCGTCATGCTTCTATTCTCAAAATTTTATGTTTGGATACCACTATGCAAATATTCATGGCTTCACCTAGTGTGTCACCATTTGTTGTGCCAAGCATCAACAACCTCCTTTTTCTTGTTTATTTACTTGAAAGATCCTCTCTCCAAGAAAATGGGTCCTCGTTTTTTCTTCTATAACAACTTCTTAGCTTGAATCTCCTCTTTAATGTTGATACTTGGTTACTCTTCTCTAAGTAGACTGCTTGAATTTTTTTAGTTTGGTACAAGTTTCATCTTGATTTTTAATACTTATAAAAATCTTGAGAGTGAGTTTTGGTTATAGACCAAGTTCTTTTAAACCCCTCTGGTATACACCAGAGGAGTTCCCTTCAAGTGATCTAGTACTCATCGAAGCACTTCCCTCAGACTCCCCCAAAACATTAAGTTAATAATTGTGCAACTTTGTATAAAATTCTCTGATTTGACTGAAGGAGTTCTTACAAACTCCTCGGGTCATACCAAAGGAGTTATCATATTCTCCTATGAATATTACCAGTACACTTCACATTAATACCTCTAGTATACGCCAGATACTTTCCCATGAAGTATTCCACTGCATACCAAAGCACTTCCACCAAAGTCTCTGATGAAGCCATATACCTTTCCGTCAACACCTCTGGTTCACACCAGATCCATTTGTGAGATTACCTCTAGTGGAGACATCTAATCCACTCTGATTACATTTATTGCATGACATAGTTATAAAATGGGTGTTCTCCTTAATCATTTAGCCACAGTTATATCGAAGTTCCTGTGAGGGATAGGAGATATAGAGAGTGTCAAAGTGAGTGCATCATCAATCCATTGAAGGAGTGAGAGTAGCACATCATCAATTTACCCCTATACATGTCCCATTCTACCTCTAGGTATGCCCTAAATCCTTTCCCCTCATTTACTTATTAAAAAATTAGGGTTAGGTTTTTATTTTCAAAACCAGGGTTTTATTTTTATTAGTCAGGATTTCCATCCCATCCAACCATATCCTTGTCTTCCATTCCACCGATCCACATCTTTGGCTCCCCATATTATAGACTTATAATGTTGTTCCCTATCCATTTTTTACCTCACCCATCACCTTTTGTGAATGGCGAATTGTACCAAGGTTACCAAACTTCTTTTGCAATGCCAAACAAATCTCTTCCACACCCTCCTATAAAAGAATCCCTAGTCATTCACTACTCCCTCCTTGTATGATAAATTCAACAATTTTAAAGCCACCTCTTGGAGATACAATGACATCAGTCCCATGGATGTATCAATCTCTATCCTCGACCCTTTACACAATGAATCATGTTCCCTAGATCACTCTTTCATTAACCCAAAAATTATCCTCCAAGCTCTATGATAATTGAGCCTTGGTCTCTCGGTCCTTTGTTATATAGGCCCTAAAAGTTTAATTAAAACTCATCATCAGAGCTAAGTCATCCTAAAAAAACTCTTTGTAACCATAATACTCAAAAAAAAAAAAAATCGGTGGCAATCAGAGAGTTTAACATGAACTGATTCGGAGCTAAGTCATCCTAAAAAAACTCTTTGTAACCATAATACTCAAAAAAAAAAAAAATCGGTGGCAATCAGAGAGTTTAACATGAACTGATTCGGTCCAACCAGAGACCTTCAGACAAACTCCTTCGGCCCATGCAGAAGAATTGACATAAATTCCTCTTGAATTCACTAGAGGATTTAACATAAAATTTACCATATTTAACATGATCATTTCTAATCTTAAGTAAATCTCTTCATACAAAGTGTCTTGGTTTCATTGGAGGGTTTGGAAAGAATGCCTCTAGTGTAAATGAAAGGACTTAACATAAACCCCTTCAACTCATGTGCTTTCCAACCAACATACCTTTCACTAACTTCTTCAGTGTACATCGAGGCTCTTCACATGAACTCATATGATATTCACTAGATCTTCTCATACTAACCTCTCCATTATACATCGGAGCATTTCACATAAACTACTCTCGTATCAAATTTTCAGGCCAATATCTAGGGTAACCTTTAACCAAATATGTCTAGATTCTTTCATTTCCTTATCACTAAGGCTTAATTTTCCATGATGCATGCCATCACATTATCATATTCTGATGACGACCACTCGCTTAGAATTATTACGACTAATTCTTCGAGTACTTATCACATGGTTAATAAAGCAGATATGTATTTCATATTTATCCTTTATTTGTTTATAGAATCTTAACTTATTGTGTTCATCTTATTTCTTGGTTTGATTGTACTAATTTCATCTATGTTTTGCAGATTCATATATCTCTCCAAGGAATAAGGTTACTAGAAAATCACATGCCATAGAGACCTCCAGGATTGGTTGCTAGCATCAAGATGAATCCAACATTGTAGGAGTGATGTATGATGACATAGCCAGATTCCTAGAAAAGGGGAAGATTTTCTCAATCATTTATCAAATTTTCAATAAACATAACTTCATCATTGATGTCCAAGATCAAGATGAACTCAAAATTTTCAATAACATTAGGAAATTTGGAATTCATAGAGTAGAAAATCGCATTATGGTATTCCCCTGTGTCGACATCATCACCTAGATCCTTAAAAATGTGGACTTGGGAAATAGGTACATCTGCAATGCTTGGGGAGATCCTATAGCTTGATTCCATCCCATAGATATACAAATTGTTATCATCTGGAGAAAGGAACCCATAAGCTGTATAATGAACTTCTTGGTGGGTTCAAACATAGGGCCAAATACATGTATCGCATATGGTACTAACCAGATAAGCAGTTTAAGCTCAGACCAAATGGTGGATACCCTACAACCTTACAAAGGAAGCCTTATCAATACATGGTGGCCATGCTATGCAGGTTTTATAGAGATTTATATTCCTACAGATTCTCGCTATCGTATATTCCCCTAATTCACTATTATGCAGACGAAGGATTGTATTCCAACGGGGATGACATTTTTTTAGAAAAAATAGTAGAGGCCATCACATCAATTGTGGAAGCACAACCTGAGACTTTTTTGAACTTCCATATGTCTTCATACCTCATACATATAAAGTCTGTTGCGCACTAATACCCCAAGATGGTTTGGGCATGGAAGCCAATAGAACAATCCATACACATATACCACAAGGTATTATGGGAGCATAAATACAAGAAATAATATCTCAATATCTGTGAGATATTTCTAGCCCCATTGTACAAGTTCATTTTTTGCTCGTCATCCCCATGTATGACCAACAAATCATTGGTTGTAATCAAGAGAATTGGGGACTGGTACCTAATTGAGCATGGCACATATATCATAATATACAGAGCCATGAAAATACCACCTCTTCTTCCTCGATTTGTCCCAAACAAATTAGTACTCCAGGAAGTAACTTACCAGATAGTGATCAACGTATTTGGGGAAATAATCTATTGGGATTAGAATTTTATATATCCCCCACTCCCATTGTGGATTGGTGCCTACTCATTTTCCAATACCAAGCAGGCTCAAGATAAAGTGGATACATTTTTTTCATACCACTTCAGGGAAGAGAGGTTCAGGAGGCACAACCCAAAGAAAATAGTCAAAGAACACTTTAATAAGCTTGGAATTCCTTGGGAATATACATTATAGGTATGAGAGGAGGAAGAGGTCCATTGTAGATCTAGGACCTATGAAAACATAATTACTAGAAGACAAGGGAAACCCATTGGAAGAATCAATGATGAATAAAACGCATGAGAGGAGGCCAAGAAGAAAGAATAAGAAGATGCAATAGTAAAGGAATTTTCTAAAACTACATCAGTGTAATCAATATCAAAAGAAGAAGAAGAGCCGGTAATAGAAAATAAGAGGCAAAAGAAAGAAAAGACAAACAAGAAAAAGGAATATGTGTTGAAGAAGAAAATAAAAACGGATGAAGCCAAATCTAGGGATAAATCTGATGCAACAGCAACAACAACTAAGACAAAGGCCATAAAAAAATCAAATGTCGAGAAAGAATCAAAAAAAGAGTCAATAGTAGAAGCATCACATAAAGAATCAAATGAAGCTGCATAAAAGGAAGTGAAAGAAGAGATACAAAAGAAATACGAAGAAGCAAGGAACAACGATGCATCGTCGATGAACACCAATATCCCATAGATATTAAAAACAGGTGCCAATGGACATTCTCAATTAATTAGTATAGATATGTGTCTTTGTACCCCATTCAAACCAAGAAAATTTCCCAAACTAAAGAAGTTCACATGTGACAAAGCCACAAGTGGGATTGTGAAAGAGAAAATAAGGAAATTGTCGGTCACAAGGGGAAATTCAATATCAATACTCACGCAAACCCTAGTGACAGAAGATGTCAATAAAGAATCAATCTCCATAGAATCATCTACCGACACCACTTTAATGACAACAACAAAATATAACATCAGGAACTTATACCGTCAAAATCTAGAAAAGGATGCAAGAATCAAGGAGCTAGAGGAATAACTCAAACAAGTGAGGATAGATGAAGGTAGCCTTTGAAGCTTCAAGGATAGTGTAGAGAAATTTAGGGAAGAACTAGAAGAAGCCATCATACATATGTACCCCCACCTACACTTTTTCCAAGAGACAATGACCACCATTATGGAACAACGTAGACAAGTGCAAGTCATAAACACTCATTTCAACAATATCCGAGAAAGAATAGGTGATATTGGTAGGTGGATCGTTGAAAATCTAGATGCGTCAATCGAGCTTCCACATCCCTCAATCATAGATAGGAAATTTGATATCGGTGTGCTTTATTGCTGCCAATAGGTCGGGTAGAGAGTAGACAGAGAGGAAACTAGCTCAATGATGATTTGTTCATTACTACACAAGGTGGCACAAGACCTAACAAGAAAGTGTTGTCTCCCTCCCCTTGAATAACTCGGAAAGAATATTATCATAGAATAATTGATAGATAAATTACATCAAATTAAAAATTGTAGGTGGGAGGTAATTAAATCGGACTCCAAGGTTATGACAGAATTGGTTGAACAATACCTCATTCATCCCACCAAAGTCTGCACCATGATCCAAACATTCATGGATACAATGGAAAAATATATCTAGACTCTCAGTGACAACACAACCATGCATAAGGCTGCTCTCTAGGAATGGGAATATCGTTGGGTCATATCACTTTATGATCAGTTAGAGATATGGATTTCCTACATTCGATGTAAGAGAACATCAACAATGAATAACAATAAATTCAAATTTCTTGTCCCCTACATCCTATTTTGTCTTTTTATAGCCATCTTATTTTTGTTCTTTATCCTCACACATTTCAAATGATTACTAAGAGGAGATGAAAATTTTTGTAATTGCTTCTTGAGGAATACAAGAATTCATTTTGGGAGTTAGGAATAATTGTATAAATATAGGGGGAATCCCATTTGGAAGGGGCTCTTGAAGAATTGTATAGACTCGAGAACTATTTCAAGGAAGTATATTGTCTCCCACTCTAACTGTATCCCACTCTAGAGGGATTAAGTAACCTTTAAATACCAACTATATTCAAGAAATTTTCGCAACACTCGCTCCCTCAAATTAACCTTTAAGTGCATCAAGGAGAAGATACATGTCCTTCTTCTTACGACATACACAACCAAGTTCTCCTCTCCCTTGATGTATGAAATTTCAAAATCGTACTCACTCATAAACTCACTCCATCGCCTCTGCATAGCATTCAGATCCATTTGAGTGAAGAGATGCTTTAATATTTCATTGTCTATTTTGAGCTCAAAGCTTCACCCTAATAGATAGTGCCTCCAAAGATTCAAATATAGCATTACAACTACCAACTCTACATAATGAGTAGCATAAATCTCCTCATGTTGCTTCAACTTCCTTGACACATATGTTATCACTCCCCCATATTGCATTATCACAACCCTAAATCCTTTCTTCAAGGAACCCATGCAGACTGTGAAGTCTTTTTCCATATCTGGCACTCATAGAAATGACACACTTGTTAGTAACCTCTTAAGCTCGACGAATGCAATTTCACATTCATTTATCCACTCATGCCTGACTCGCTTGTGTTGTAAGGTGGTGATGGGTTTCACTATATTCAATAACCCTTCCACAAACCTTCGATAATAACTAGCTAGCCCCATGAGGCTTCTCACCTTATGAGAATTTATTAGCACTGTCCAATCCATAATGGCTTTCACCTTTTCCAGGTCCACAAAAATCCCTTCTCCTGAAAGGATATGACCCAGATAGTGAATCTCTTTCTTCCAGAAAGACAACTTTGACAACTTTCCATACAACTTGTTCTCTCTAAGGCACGACAACACCACTCGCAAGTGTTACTCGTGTTCTTTTTAGTTCTTTGAATAGATGAGGATATCATCAAGAAAGACCTCACAAAGAGATCTAAATACTTTCAGAATGAACCATTCATGAGGTTCATGAATATCGTTGGTGCATTGGTCAAACCAAAAGGCACTAAATCGAGTTCGAAATGCAATTTTGGGAATATCGCCTTCCTTAATCCTTAACTGGTGATACCCTAATCGTAGATCAAGTTTTGAGAAACTTGTTTCTCCTTTCATCTCATCAAATAAATCATGTATCCATGGTATTGGGTACCTATTCTTCATTGTAGCGTGGTTCAAGTCCCTGTAATCTATACACAGTCATAAGGAAACATCCTTGTTTTTTAAAATATTACTGGTGCACCCCAAGATGAGACACTTGACCTTATCAACCCTAAGTCAAGCAGTTCCTTCAACTGCATTTGCAACTCACAAATTTATGGATCCATCATCCTATACGACGTCTTGGAAATTGGTTCTGCACTAGGTTTTATCTTGATGGTAAAATCAAGTCCCTCTCAAGAGGAAACCATGGAAACTCTTTCGAAAAACAGCCTTAAATTCCAACAATATTATATATTGATCTATAGAGGACCCCTTCCCTTCATTTATTTCTTCCACCGTATATAATCGACAACCTTACCTCATGCAACATTTAACCTTCATTATTGAGATAAATCATAGAGACACCTTCCTATGTATACCATGGATCTCTATTGACCTTCCTTCATCATCAACGCAAAGCACCCTCTTCATGAAATAATCTACCATAGCTCGATGGGCTTCTAACCAATCCATCCCAATGATTAGATCATATGTCCCTAGGGAAGTGGCGTACACCTTCAACCTTGTAGTCCACACTCCCGGGTCTACAAGAAAATTATCGATGCTAGGTCCTACCACTTATTTTTCCCCTAAAGCCATCTCAACTTGTTTAAAGTCATCGTGCTCATAGGCTTCCAACC
>CBVK0101044113.1:0-11769 GCA_900067695.1 Picea abies | reverse complement strand
TTAAAGTCATCGTGCTCATAGGCTTCCAACCCACACTTTTCTAATGCACATGGTGAAATGAAACTATCTGTAGTACCAAAATCAAATAAAATTTTAACATTGACATGATTTAGCGTACCTAGTGACTCCACCACAGTGGATTGATGTTCTTCCTAGCAATTATTAATCATTGCATAAATCTGGTGGCTACTACTTACTCTTCCAATCAGGGCCTTTCCTTCTCTATGCATAAATCCTTATTGTGACTCTGGGAAGTCACACTGGTAAAGAGGTCATCAACATACCCAACAAGTAACATCGGGTGGAACTTGTAAACTTCCTTTTGAAGGCCTCTAAAATGAGTTCCTTCCCCTGGAATCCCTGCCCCTACTAATTGCTCCCTCGGAAGGTCATGGAATTTCCTGAGTCATTGGTGTTGAGTAGGATGTTGTACTCACTTCCATCGAAATACATGTTTCAACTAATCTAGGTGAAAATATATTTTCATAAGGAGGTGGCCTATATATTCCTCCCCTAGAGAAGGTCCTAAGGGCCTTCCCCACGAATCCAAGATGTTCTTGAATAGTTGAGCTCATACCTCTATTTAAGCTCATATACCGAGCACTTTCAACTACTTCGGCCACTGATGATGGTTTCCAAATCTACACCATGGCCCTTATCTTAGGTTTTAACCCATACATGAAACATTCTACTTGTCGTTGATCAGTATTCATGTATGATATTTACTTTACTAACTCCATGAACCTGCTTTTGTACTCTTTCATAGCTATGTTTCCCTAAACTAGAGCATGAAATCACCCTACTTATTGTTCCTTGTAGTAATAAGGAAAATATTTCCTCTGAAAAATTTCCTCAAAAATCTCCCATGAGACATTGTTTGGGGTAAGGTGCAACTGCCCTCTAGATTACCCCACCAGTTCAAGGCATTGTCCCTCAACTAAAAGATCACAATATTTTCTTTTGACGTGGAAGCATAGTCTCTCAAGGAGAAACATCTCATCATTCCTTCCAACCTTTCCTTTGCAAGTTCACTTGCACTTCACTCGATAAACTCAAGGAGTTTGATCTTCTGTAGTTCTCTGGTGATGTCCCCTAGTGGAGGTCCTCCCTCTGAGTCCCTCAACGCTTCTAGGTTACCCACTCTAAATGGTGGGGGTTCCACTTCCACATATGTTGACTAGTGCCCCTTTAACATCTCATTAATCAACGCTTCTAGGTTACCCACTCTAAATGGCGGGGGTTCCACTTCCACATATGTTGACTAGTGCCCCTTTAACATCTCATTAATATCCTATAAGGAGACTGAAATGAGAGCTAATTCAGGGGATGAAAGTGGTGGCACCGATGGCAATGGTCCTTGTGATGATTCCCCTCGACCTAAATTTCCTTGAGTCCTCACCATCTTGAATAATTGAATCTACATTCGACCAAAATTTTATTAGGAAACATTTAGGGTATTCTAGGTATTACTCAAACTTATACTCACAAACATAAGGTTAAGCATGCGTTTCTTTATACTTGTCTGTAAATAGTCATTACTGCCATAAGGTAAGTGGTTAAAGGTCAAGTGTCAAAGCATCTAATCTTGGTAACTTCATTCAGGAATCCTAACAACTCCCTCACCTTGCTATCTATGCTAGCTCTACATTGTACTTGTCAATTACTATAAGTTATTTTTTTAATCAAACATCAAAACCGTCTGTGTATGAATATGCACCACTCATATTAATCACCCTTATAATATTAATTATAATACACATTCCACATTTGCTCAAACTTATACTTGCAAACATAGGGTTAGGCATAGGTTCTTTATACTTGTTTGTAAACATAGATTACTCCTATAAGGTAAGTGGCTAAGGGTCTGGGTCAAAAGCCTCTAAGCTTGGTAACTTCATTCATGAATCCTAGCAATTCTCTCACCTTGCTAGCTATGCTAGCGCTACACTGTAATCATCAATTACTCTAACTTGTTTGTTTAATCCAACATCAAACCCATCTGTGTATCAATATGCACCACTCATATTAATCACCCTTATAATATTAATTATAATACACTTAATCTCATAAATTATCAATTTATTAATAATTAGAATTAATTTACATAGATCAATTATCTTTAATTAATCAATCAACATTAATTAATTAATCACTCTTTCATTAAAATATAATTATAATTCTTTTAAATTTAACCATTATAATATATTTAAAACCCCCAACATGTAACACCCCTAATTCAAGGATTCATGATTTTTAATAATAAATTTGTTATCTAATTTATGCTTATGGTTTCATCAAGTAAATCTAATTTATGGTTATGTTATAGTAAAATAAACAATTAGTCTCAAATCACCTAACACATTTTTAGGATATAGGTATGTATTTTTAACTTCCAATCATAGAAAACAATAATAGGTAATAATAATGAAATACCCGTTGAAGTAGAAGATTGTCTTTTGCCTTGATAAATTTCCTTTATAACTTTCTTGAAATTGATTCCTCCCATCCAGCTAGTAACAGAGCCTCTCCGGCTCCCTAGCTCCAAGAAATCAGGTTTCTTGGCCCCTAAGCCCAAAATCCCAGCAACACTAGTCCACTAGTAAGCCCGCCAAAAAATTTCCACAATTTTCCTCCTCAAATTTCTCTTCTCCTCTCCTAATCGAGTACCCCCTTCTCAATGTCCAACTTACCCTTATTTATCCCTCCATCCTCCTAATCCCCTCACCCCACCCCCCCTCATCAACTTTTCAACTTCCCTTATCCCTTCTCATAAATTCCATACCTACCCTTAAAATAATAAAATATTAAATTCCTTGTTTGTTGCATTACTTAATTCTAAGAAAAATATAAAATATCATTAGCTCAATAATTAATTGAGTTAGATGAATTAATGATTTAATTAATTAATTAAATTTTAATACATTAATTATTTAATTTAACTTAATTAATTATAATCAATAATTAATCTAATTGGGTGTTACAGTCTCTTATACTTAGTCTCTCACATTCTCAATTTTCTCATACTTAGTCTCATATTGTGTTTCACATGAGAAGGGACTCCATTCTCCTTCCCCATATACTAATTTCAATCCACTCTCCCCATCTCACTCCACAGTCCTCACTCATGATCCTGGATATAAACGCTAAAATTCTCCACCACCACAAACCATGTGGGACTAAAAAGGATGGAATTAAATCAAAGGATGAGATTGATCCACAAACTAGATTGACAGTTATTGAGCAGTGATCTTCTCAGGGTAATAACTCTTGATCCATAAGTCCATTTGGGGTAAGAGATACTGTGTTGGAAAGGTAATTCAACAAGGAAGAAAATAGAATATGTTTCAATGGATGAATTTAGCAATAATTCTTCCATAAATTAAAATATCAATCATCTTTGTTTTCATGACTTGCTTAGAAATATGTTTGGAAACTCAACTTCCCAAGGATATAAGTTGAGATCCAAAACTCCAAATTTTGCTCAAGAGAAATTGCTGGAAATATGGAATGATCAATATTACTTTTAGAATGGTTTTCATGGCTGAGAAGTCAATTATCATGCTCAAAAATTAAAGCACAATATACGTTTTTAGACATTCAACTTCACATTTTGGAAATAAAGTTTATTAAAAAACTTTAATAAAAGGTTGAAGTGGTTCCTACTTCGAGGCATGAAATCCAATGACTTGAGTTCATTAATGAGAATTTAATAAATAATTAATTAAAAGTATTTGTTCATTATTCCAAAAAGAGGAATCACGTGGGAACTTCTAGAAGAACAAAAACCCTTACTACTTCAAATAAGTATTGGGAGCATATTTAAAATAAAGAGAGCACCATCAAAGAAAGGGTTGGAAGATCCAAATATAAATGTTATATCATCAAGAAAACATTATTCAACCATCATTACATAGCCAACTATCTCATCAACAAAAACAGATCTCCATTTTTCTTCCTTCTTCTTCTTCTACATGATTTCTCTCAAGCCTTTATGTTTATATTTATAAGCATAAGGCTGATATTTTGAGTGTTTTTCCTTTTATTCTTCCAAGTATTTTCCTTAAATATCATAGGAGTACTTTATAGCCACATATGTGACTGATAAATGTAAACCAAGGTTGTCTAAATGATTCATGGAGGTTTAGTCCTTGAATTTGGAAAGCTTTATTTTTAAGCATTAGTCAATTGGTTTACTGAAATGTTTTGTAATGTTGAATATATTTTATATATGAAACTCCACAAAGAACTACTTCGGGGTATAACATTAATAATTTCTCAAACTTTTGGATTTATGGTCATGAGATTTTTGGAATATGCCCATCAAATTATTTTCAGTTTTGAATGCAATACTCTTTTAAATTTATCTGAAGTGATCAACACCATTTCACTCTTTTTCTTGTAAGAAAATATGGTTGCATATTATACTTGCATAAGTTTGAGAGGGATATTATAATGAAGTTGAGCATATATTTATTTTGATGTTGAAACCTTTCTTCTTCTTTTTTATCGTCAAGAAGTTGCTTGGTCCATTTCCAAGAAAATGTTGTACTTAATGAGCAATCTGGTCATCAAGAACCATTTAATATACAAACTAAAGCAAAACATATTTGGGGTTTATTGTTTAACATTCTCCCATTTGACAGTCCAGTCCAAGAACATCAAGCTATATGTTTCATACAATTATAGAGGAGTATCACCTCTTTAAAAATGCAGAGGGAATTTAAGAAAATGTTGTACTTAATGAGCAATCTGGTCATCAAGAACCATTTAATATACAAACTAAAGCAAAACATATTTGGGGTTTATTGTTTAACATTCTCCCATTTGACAGTCCAGTCCAAGAACATCAAGCTATATGTTTCATACAATTATAGAGGAGTATCACCTCTTTAAAAATGCAGAGGGAATTTTGTCCTCGCGAGGTTTTTGTTTGGATCTTGACCAATATAAACATCAACATAATAGCAAGTCAACATAATACATTTGATCTCATATTAGATAAAAAAAATTGAAACTATAATGTCAATGGAAAGAAAATTTGATCCTAGCTCTTGCTAGTTTGATTGCTAACTTATCCTAAGCTACAACAAAAAATACAAATATGAGCTCAAAGATCCCCTAGAACAAATTCCAATAAATTCATGGCTCTCCTTCAACAAAATTCCTACAAAACAACAATTTATTTCTTACCATTATGAATCATCTGAGAAGTGGTCAACTAACTTGAGTTTTGTAACTGCTTTACTTGTTACATGGCTACCTTGATCTATTTCTCATCATGCTTATTCTTCCATGTGGTGAGAGGTGCATTCTAAACTCCTATAATATTGGATTGCAGAATATCGTAATAACTCTTTCCTGTATAATGCATTCTGCAAAACAAATCCATTCTTTGAGATATTTTTGAATCCTGCAGCACACTCTTTTACTTGATAATGTATTGTGTAACATGAATCCATTCTTTGAGATAGTTGTGAATTCTATACCACACTCTTTAAATTGATAATATATTCTGGAGTACAAATCCATTCTTTGAGACAACGATGAATTATGTGGCACATGCATATATAATTCATCAACATGAATTCACCATAAACATATAGAAGGAGGTTTCAAATTCAAATTCCTCAACAACATTCTATGGAAGGATGAAAAGTTGGATGCATTAACAATATTCGATAGGAGTCTATGGAGTCAAAATCATCAACAACAAAAATTTGTTATCATACTATTATATAACATATATAAATAACACATTTTGGATTGAGTTACTTCTTAAACCCAAATATCCTATCATTGTGATTTCATAATTATTCCAAACACATCAATTCACAAGAAAATACTAAATAAATTGAAATGGATAATAATTGATAATTATAGAAATAATTCAAGTATGGAAATGAGTATTTGGAGGGCTTATGGAAGACAAAATAGTCAAGAAACAATGAGAACAAGTAGACAATTTAGGGGCTCGTCAACTTTAACATTCCGGTGAGGCTTCGTTGGAATGTAGTGGGAAGACTCGGGGTTTAACATTAATTCACCAACAAAACCCTCATATATCATCCCTTTCGGCATCACCCGCAAGAAGGTGAAGTCTCACCCGAGGTATCTATGGGAACTACATGAACCGGGTTTCCATAGTGATGAAGGGATGGGAAGTAGACATCATAACCATTCTACTTAGAATCATTTCATTATACCTTATATCATGTTTAAATAAACATAGGAACATATAACATATTCAGAATAACATACATATATCATCTACGTGAAATAAACAGAACAACAAACAAATCATGACACATAGACATCATATTTAATGTGGTTCACCCAATATGGGATACATCCACAACAACCTACTTCTTATTATATTACTCAGAATCATCAATTACAAAATATGTGCATTGTGCTCATCCATCATGCCATTGTCATGCTCCTATCCCTCTATCTATCTCTATCACTCTTCCTCTTGCATACTCGCATACATTGCATACTTTCTTTCTTTTCTGAATACTTACTTATTATTTGACCATGTTGCCTTTTCTCACTCTACTTGAATACTCTCTATCCCAAAAACCTTACATATGTATGCATTTACAATAGGGCTTAGCCCTTATCAATGGACCCAAAATGCTTAATGGATTTAGCAGATTTCCTTCCTTTGCACTCACCAATATTTGATAGTGTGTCAACTGTATTTCCTTCTTTTGTGCATGTTGCATAGTTCCCAAAGATGGTCCCAAAATATTATCCCAACAGGCCCCTGACACTTACACGTGGCTCGTCTCGAGCCTCTCAAGCCTTATGTTGCACACCTTGACACATCACAACGAACTTTTGAAAAGTGTCCTTGGCAGTTGTGACCTTCTCTCTTTCCTATGTTTCTTTCTCCAAAACCCTCTCTGTTGTCTGCACGGTAATGGGGGTATTCAGTTTCTCTGCATTGTCTTGCATTTCTTGCTTCAATATGCCTTGTGCAGCTGCAAGTTCTTATATCACCTGAAAGGCTTCCTCCTGTAGCGACTCAAGCTTCTATGCAAGAGTCTGATGTTCAGCTCTTATCTGGTTTATCTCTAGGTACAACTATCTATTCAAGACTATTACAATCATTCATTATGATGGTGTCAAAGTGCTCATTATTTCCTTGAATTTATATGACTTCTGTTATGCAGTCTATAACCTATGTTCTAATCCTTGTAACTATGCATCCTCCATCAAATGAGACCACACTTGTGTACTTTATTCATACATATTTGTGTATTCCTCATCCAATCTCCTAATTCTCTCCATGGTTGTCACGATTGTCTTCTCCCATTGATCCCTTTCCTTTGGTGGGGTACTTGGTGTTGTGTGAGCTTCCAAATATACTATCTTTGCATCAAATCCTTGAATGGATTCACTTATCTTTGTAACTCTCTATTCAAAGGGACTATCTACTTCCATGGGTACCTCTAGGAAGTTGTTGTATACCTCATGTACTTCCTATTGCAAGCTTGTTGTCTTTTGCACGGCCCCGTCCTGTTCCAGCATGAGTTTACTATACTCTACATGTAGTGCATCATTGTCTGCATTTACTTTGGTCAACTCCATACAAGTTGAATATGCATGCGACTAGATCTATTGTGTAACACTTGTCTACAATTTGTGTAACACATTCATCAGTAAATGTGACAACACTAAGTCAATATGGCTTAATTCTTATGCACGCTCCTACATTTCTGTCTTGGGGAACTCTATGGCCCCTGCTGAAATATTCATTATCCAGCTCTCTATTGATGTTGATGGTGGTTGTGATGCTTTCGTTCATGACTCTGTTGTTTTGTTGTGATCTTTGTCTATTCTTCTTTTGTCATTTGGATTGGATCTATCTTGGTCAATTTCAAAATTTGGCGCAATGTAGCTATTTCTGCTTCCACATTCATGTCCATTTCCTCATGTTTTTGCGCAGCTCATAGAAATGCTTCTTGAGTTACTTCTTTTACCTGATCCTGAATCTTCTCCAATTCATCCTTAGTCAAGACCTAGATAGTTGCTTCCTTTGAGGCTTTCCTCTTCTTTCGTTTATGTGTTGATCGATCCTTAGGGTGATCCTTTCTCTTCTCTCCAATGTGTGATGTTATTTGTTGAGTGTCGCCTACACCATTCCCTTGTTCTTCATGATCATGTTCTTATTCTTAATCCTTCTCTAGTTGTTGTGTCTCCTTTTGCATTGTTTCTATCACTAGGGTTTTCCACTCTGCTTCTCAGTCATTGAAAATATAGGTGACATCCTTTTCTTTGAACCTATAGTTAGTCAATAACCATTGTTGATCTAGATCCCTTTTTGCTTATATGTACATGTGGTGTGTCCCTTCCTTGAATCACGTGATTTATTTTTATGTTTAAACTATTGGAGGTAGAATGCATTGTGTGTCCTCAATGCATTGCCAAATTTTCTCTTGATAGATATAAAAGGTGATATTGTATCCATTTTCTTGTTCTTATGCATGGTATGCCACAATGAAACATATCTTGCTGCTAGGAATGGTTGTTACATACCCGAGAACTGAGTTTCTTCTGGATCCCTCCATGAAACTAATGAAATCAATATTAACAACCATGCATAATGGAACTTCGTTCCTTTCTCCTGCACTTCACTGTAGTCGGTTAAGAAATGGTTCACCAAAAATGTCTCCCAGTTCATATGCACTCCTAATGCGCACTTATTTGTTTTTTATATTAATCTTGTTGGCACCTGATCTCTGCGACACTTCCTAAGTATCTTGAAAGAAAGAAACTACATTCCAAACTTGATAGAAACATTATTGATTCTCTCTACGTCCAATGTGCGTGCTCCTCTATGCATGCCATATTTTTCATTCATCCTTTCTATTAATGCTTTCTCATGATTCTCATCTATGAACATAGGTAGTGGGTCTTCCCTTGTTCACAACAAGATTGTAATCCACACAATAAGTTGAGTGTCAATCAATACTTCCTTGTCCAACCATAGGAAACCTCTATGGACACAACTCAACAATAACTTGATGCAGATGTTGATTTCGATGCTTCTGCCAAAATGTGGGATCTCCAACAAGTTCAATATGTATGTTCACTGCAGTCATGTTTCTCACTCTTGCGGCTCGACTGTGAGTACGAGTGAGTCCAGTCTGAGTGATGTACGCAAGTAATTATGTGGTGCTAACTTTGGAAACTTCTTTAGATATGCAAGGTTGTGGTCTAAAAAATCCATGCTTCCTACTGCACCCGACATATCTCCCTCAACAATGACCCTAGGTGGAATCACCTATGTAACAAGGTCATACTTTGACTCCTTGGGAAGTCTAACTTGCTTTGTTGTTGGCTTCTTGGGTGGCACATATTCCTTAGGAAAGTTGATTGGATCTGTCACCTCTATTCTTGAGGTTTCTTCCTACACCGGTACTGATGTCTACTTACTATGTGGTTTCTTAGCCTGCGATGTGGATGCTCCTTCCTTTGGTGGCGCCATGACTTTCTCCAACTCGGCTTTGTATGAAACTCACTCAACTCTTCTCTAGCTCTTTGTTCTCTTCAAATTCTCATGCAACAATAACCCTTTCTCGTCGCTCCTCATATGTATTTATAGGTTGTTTCCAGTTGTTATCTTCCTCTTCACACCCAAATTCTTAGTCCCATCTAATTTTATTCACATTCAATTCTTGTCCAGATCCTTCATTAATTTTATATTTTTCGACAGATCGTGGTCTATATTTGCCATCCTGTCAAAATATTGTCATCATTTTTAATTTATGACTACACATTCTCGTTGTATCGCCCTTATGTTTTCTCTTTAATGTTTTTCCTGTCCTCTGCATAGGTATTTCATTCTAGCTCTACAATTCTCCTTTCTATGCGTAGTTCAACTCTCCTTCCTTTCTGCAAATTTTTCTTATTCATCTCTTTTTCTACTAATTTGACCCTTTGAACAATGCTCAATTCATAAATTCCAATCTCTTGTCTCTTCAAATGTTTATTGTGTATTTCCTCAATCTATTTTATCTCTTTTTCTTTTGTTTTTATTTTATTTTTCTATAATACATATACTATGGTACATGTCATGTGCAATCTGGCTAGTGTGTGGAAGCACGACTATCCCTATATAGTTTCCTCTTACTACCGTTGACCAACCCTTCCATGATTTCCCCATTCAATTTCTCCAACTTGTTATCACATGAAGTTGCCATGGGTCATATGTAGTTATTTTTAAAACCTAGATATACACCTTTGGCGAGTCTCTCTCTATTTTGCACACCTTCCAATAAGTTTTTCCTCTTCTGGTTGATAAAATTAGTTTGTCTTTTGTTCAATGACCTGTTTTTCCTGCTCTACTGATACTTTGCACAGAATTTTGTCTTTCTTGGAAGGATAAATGCATATCATGATTTGGTTCTAGTTACTGGTCATCTTGTTTTCCTTTAATTGAGCTTACAGCATGTCGACCAAGTCTTTTTTTTGCACAAGGAAAAACTATGAGCAAAATGTAGCATTCAAAGAAGTCCATTTTGTGCTTGAAATACAAGCAGCAGATGGGTTCAATTTTCAACGATGATGATCCCATGAACAGTTCATATCCTCGGCTCTTGGGTAGTCAGAGTTTCAAAATCACACAAGGGTTAACGACTAGACAGAAGCCCTAAAGTCCCAAAATCCCGAAGTAATGAGAGGTTGCCACGTCAACCGAAAGAAAATGACTTTGGGAGATTTCCATCCAAAATTCCCAAAGTCCCGAAGTAAATCTGAGCCATTGAAGGTTGAGGAAACACATCGATGGATCTAACACTTCGAAAATGCAGCGCTTTGGGGGATTGTGCAAGCAAGCAGAAGAAAACTTCCAAAGCCCGAACCCCCGAAGTGAATCTCAACCATCCAAAACAAGAGGACATGTGGAGGCAAATCTCTCACTTCAAAGATACGACACTCTGGAGGATTGTAAAATCTATGAATTGAAAAGGCCCAAAGCCCGAAATCCCAAAATAATTGTGGACAATTGATCTCAAATTAACAAGAATTGTTGATATTGGAAGCATTATCACCGGAAGTCCCGAAGTCCCAAGGAGTCGAAGTCCCAAAGTAATGTCAGGTTGACATGCCGCTTCGGGCCCTAACACTCCATGAGTGTTTTTCATCTCAACACATGGCACTCATCCATCTCTAGCCGTGACATTATATAGCATCAGGCCACCACGTCATATTTGGGAGATCGTCCTCCAAGAGGTATTCCTGCTCAACATTCAAATCTCTCAAAGCATCAAATTTTGCTCCATCTCTAAGCATGATTTAAAAGGATCCTGGAGTTGGCAGACAGATAAATTTTAGCAGGGGCGCTAAAATAGCAGGGCATTCCCAGATCGCGGGTTGCAACAAGATCGATGACCACACTTCATTGCAGGGACAGAAATTTATTGAATGATAAAATCTTAGAGTGTTCCCTCAATCGAAACCACCATATAGCTAAAGAGGTATGTGGTAGTTGGTGGTGGATTGCAGGGGTCAAAGCGGTGTGGACCCAAATCACCCTTGGCAACTTCCACAATTGCATGCTTATACATGGTCCAATCTTATATCAGCGTGTGGAAACATTAACTAGGCGTTAATCCAAATCATCAAAGGAGCTTCACAAGGAGAAGCAGAACGTTAGCATACCGTGGCCAGTCTATCACTACAGGAAAGAGAACAATCGCCTCCCCCCTTAAATAGAAGCATGGAGGGTCTGGTCGAGGAGACAGAAGTTGTCATCTTGAATCA
>CBVK0101044109.1:0-11526 GCA_900067695.1 Picea abies | reverse complement strand
ACAGTGTGTTGCATTTGGATTCCTTGTGTAGTGTAGTAGCTTGTAAAATTATTGTTCACGTATTCACCTCCATTATCTGTTCTTAACCTTTGAATTTGATGTCCAAATTGCTTTTCTACAAGGGCCTTGTAGGCCAAAAACTTCACTCTTGAGTTTTAAGAAGTAAACCCAAGTACGTCTAGAAAATTCATCAATGAACATTAAGAAATACTTGCACTCGGAAAGAGAAGGAGAAGAAAGTGGACCACACAAATCACTGTGAACAAGTTGCAAAGGACCTAAGGCGTACCAAGAGGCACATTTGTCAAAAATGTCTCGATGATGTTTGTCGAGAACACAACCAGCACAAACACCATCTCTGCATGAAACAAGAGGAAGACTAGTCACCATATGTTGATTACATAGTTGTTGCAATGAGCGATAGTTTAGATGACCAACCCGTTCATGCCAAAGTTTGCTCAAGTCATCGCTATGAGCAACAAAAACTGATGAAAAAGTTGATGACCCAAAGTTGTCAAACTTGTACAACCTGGTAATGTCATCAGCAATTCCAGTTGCAAGAACATGCTTAGAATCTTTTAGATCCTTGATAACAACTTGGTGAGGTGAAAACTCAATGGTTTTACCTTCACCTGAATGAGTGATTTGATATACTGATAGAAGGTTACAAGAAAGACTTCGAACACATAATACATCATTGAAATGACCATTATCTACTTGAACTATTCCAGATCCTACAACACTAAGAGATCTATCATCACCAACAAATATGTTCTTGGTGTTACATTCATTTAGAGAAGAAAATATGGCTTTATCCTTAGCCATATGATAAGATGCTCCTGAATCAATAAGCCACTCATCAGAAGAAGAAGTAGTAGTATAATTTGAATTGAAGGAGAAACCAGAAGCAGAAAGTGCATGTCCGTGAGAAGAAGAACTAAAATCAATACTGATGTTGTGCTTATTCATCGCTTCTTCTAAATCTGCCATCTTCTTGAAACATTTGGACTCATCATGACCATCTTTATCACAAAAGTTGCAATGTCTGATAGTATTCTTATTTTTATATTTTGCTCCTTTGTCACCACTAGGATCTGAAGTTGTCTGAGCAGGTTATAGAAGGTTACAAGAAAGACTTGGAACACATAATACATCATTGAAATGAGAATTATCTACTTGAACGGTTCCAGATCCTACAACACTAAGAGATCTATCATCACCAACAAATATTTTCTTGGTGTTACATTCATTTAGAGCAGAAAATATGGCTTTATCCTTAGCCATATGATAAGATGCTCCTGAATCAATAAGACACTTATCAGAAGAAGAAGTAGTAGTATAATTTGAATTGAAGGAGAAACCAGAAGCAGAAAGTGCATGTCTGTGAGAAGAAGAAGTAGAATCAATACTGATGTTGTGCTTCTTCATCGCTGCTTCTAAAGCTGCCATCTTCTTGAAACATTTGGACTCATCATGACCATCTTTATCACAAAAGTTGCAATGTCTGTTAGTATTCTTACTTTTATATTTTGCTCCTTTGTCACCAGTAGGAGTTGAAGTTGTCTGAGCAGGTTTGGGACCCTTATGTTGTTTGTTGTTGTAGCGAGGATGTTGCTTCTTGGGATACTTGGGTTTATCTTTCTGATGGGCAACTAAGGCTTTGTTGGAGGGACTTGTAGTGTTGATCACTCCAAATTGTACAAGCTTATCTTCCTCTTGAATCAAAGAAGTACAAAAGGACTCAAGAGTGGGTTTGTCATAAGCTTCTTACCCTAGAGCCTCTCTCATGGCATAAAAGGTAGATACAAACACAGAATATGCACTGCCTAGCTTAGAAAGAATAAGATAGATGCAATGCTCTTCCTCCATCTTTATCTTACATGCTTCACATAAAATTCTGAGTGTTTTAAACCTAGATAGATAGTCTCCAAGGCAAGAAAAATCATTTGGAATCAAGGTCAGTATTTGATTTTCTAACTGTTGTGCTCGAATAATATTGAGTTTACCAAACACAGATTTAATCGTGTTCCAAGCTTCTTTGGGGTCATCAATATATTGAAGGTGGTACCTTAAATCAAGAGATATGGAAATTACGATTAGTCCACGTGCTTCGTCGTTCCTATTATCCCACTTGGTTTTCTTATCAGCATCAATGGGTGCTTTTTCCTTTCCCAAGGTAATCTGGTAGAAGCCTTTACTTCTTAATAAATCTTCCATATGACATTTCCATTGGAAGTAGTTGTTGTTGGTAAACAAGACAGTACTTGTAGAATCCATATTAAATATGCAGATAATGTGGATTTAAAAACTGAAACTGATGATCTGGATGGAAAGAGCTCGAAAATTTATGCAGTTTAAAAAAACGACACTTAAAACAGACTTCCGATGTTAGAGTTATGCCCTTTTAAAAAAAAGGCACATTCGGTAACCAAATGACCACGTGATTGTGTAAGTTGCTTTATAAAGTGACCCACTTTTATAAAGAGAAGTGGGGATCACTTTTACAATGAAGTTACTTTATAACAGAAAAGTTGCATGCAAATAAATAACTCTAAAATAAAATATTAAAGCTACTTGTAGTGATTCACTTTTATACTTGAAGTGAAATACACTTTACAATTTTAGCATGAACTTTTTCAAAAAAGGTAACAGAAGAGAGACTTGAACTCAAGACCTCTTACTTAATAAGGAAACTTTTAACCAAATGATCTAGCAAAACATATTGCAATGTTCATAAGGAGGATTTGGGGTGTTGTTGTTGTGGAAGATGGCATTGGAGAGCGTGCTAAAAAAAAACTCTTTTCACACAAGAAAAAAAATTCGCTTCTTGATGACAACAAGGGTTAGATCTCGATTAGCTTACCCGGAAGATGCACATTTTCCTATCTATTTCTGATTTGTTGAGATCGCACAGGGCATGGGGAAAAGAGCATACACAAATCTAAAAGAGTAGCAACCCGAAAATAAATAAAACATAACCGAAATAAAACCAAAATACTACTTTGCAAAAAAAATTTAAAATGTGTATTCAAACTTTATACCTCTGTATCTGACTGTAATGGTCGTATCTTGGGCAAATGGAAACCTTTTCGAGTGAAACGAAAAGTGTTCCTGACTGAAACGAGCACTCTGGAGGCAATGGAACATTCCTCTCAGCCCAAAAATGTACAAAAATGACAAAAAGTGGAGATGAGGAAACACGGTTTTACGATCTCGATCGACAACAGGAGCGGGCCTTCAAACAGGCTCTGATACCATGTTAGACAACACAAGTATTCCAACAGAGAACGAACACCTTCAGTAACCACTCACATAACCAGATCAAAGATCAACACACCGATGTTTTCACATGGTAAAACCCCTACGGGGAAACATTCATATCCCCAGCCAACACAGCCACTTGGAGCATTTTATTAATGAAAAGAAAAATATTACATAGAGATTTTACAAGAGAGTTTCTCACAATCGATCATCGGCAAATGACCCTCCATTCTCTTTAAATAGAGATCATGGACCAATTGGGTGTTAAGCCACAGATCAATGGCCATTAAGATCGAGGAGAGTATGAACCATCAGATCACTCTATGTCGGGAACATATCGTGACCGTCAGATTTCCTCACTACAAATGCATACTAATGCATACTATAGAAACACACTAAGAAACACACTTTTACCTAACGACACATTAAACCAAGTAGATCTTAAATAACTCCTAAGTGTCTAAATATCCTAACATTCATCAATATTAAAAATAAACAATTTACCTGCCATAAATCTTACAAGTTTCCATTTTTCAATTGCGTTTTCGAGATGAAACATAAACCACAGAGTTAGACAATGTAAAGTAGATAAACATTGAAAAATATGATATGGTAAAAAATTAAGTTTTGGAGATTCTTACTAGAGCAATTCCAATTGTGAACATCATCAAAACTACAAATACAACTAAGAAAAATGTGATGAAAAATAACAGAATCCATGTTCTTCAAGTAATATTATCCTCTTGTGGTTAGACAAGATTGGTAATCATCCCATACAGGCCATGTAATTCGGAATCATGTTTGTTGGAGTTGATTAAAATTCTCATCAATGGAAATATTGTAGGTTTTATCACTCAGAATGACTATAGGATATGATGTGCAATTTGGAAGATTGAAATCTTGGGTAGGGTAGAAGAAGCAATAATGGTTGGTTTCTTTGCATTTGAGCGGAGTGGTGTTCTTGTCGTCTCATAAATTTTGAAGTAATTGGGCATATAGTGTATAGGTCAGAATTGTTCTGACTATGTATCCCAAAGAAAGATTGAAGAATCCACCTTTGACTAACAAATCATAGGTGAGAGAGGAATCTCTTATACCAAACTGAGGGATCCTGATATAGGAAGGGGTGATTTGAAGGGTTTGGGTATGGTGTGAAGATTCTTTGATATCTCCAACTACTCTACATTCAAAGTAATTTAAAATGTTGAAAACCCCTGGCATTTGCAAGTGAGTGAACGGTTGATTGTTATAGCACTCCACAGATAAAATGCCACAACTTCCAAAGGGAAATGCGATGATGGAATTACCACAACGGTAAGGACTATAGTCTTTATAAGATGGAAAATTAGAAGATTAAAATATATTGTTGGGGATAATCATCAAGCAGAGGATGATGATGATTTATCAATAACCAGAAGCAAAGTAGTAATCAATTTGGGTTGATTATGAGGTTCTGGTCCAAAAGCGAAGAGTAGATTTATCAATTTGGAATACAAATCCTTAATGTTTCCATTTCTCATCATAGTAGTTGAGATGGTCAAGTTCCAAAAGTATAGCTTCATTATAAAGTTATGACCCTCGGAAATCCCTGTATCAGTAGTTGATTTCTACAACGACGACACCGTGACCCCCTTTATTTTTCCCATACTTTGTATAGAGGTTGGCTTCATCAGTTTCGTGGTGTGCTTGCTTGCGCCCTATAATGCATCGGTCACATCCAACACTTCCATCCATTGTGGTTGGGAATCACGAACCAAACCAATGAAGGATAATTGTAACTCTATAAAGCTCTGCAATTGTTGTGTTTAGATGCTTGAGTAAAAGTAGCAACAACTCCCTTTTTAGTGTTAAGTTTTGAGTTGTTATTAGGTTTATTTTCAATTTACTAGATAACAATAACATAGGTAGGATCACTGAGAGAAACACAATCACAAGATAGACAACATTTATCCTGGGAAACCCTCATGGGGGAGAAAACCCAACAAAAACTTCATTAATATAGATAGTCAATACAATGCCAAGACAATAAACTAAAACACTAGAGAATGTCCAACACTGAGCAATGTGCCTCTCTCTTCCTTCTTCTCCCAACTGAAGCTACCAAACTTGCGCACTTGATGAGAGAATGAGTGAGTGTACAAATGAGGCGATGGCCTCCTTTATTTATACTAGTTGGCAGGCGCTCGAAAGGTGTCTCTTCACTGGGTAGGGTTGACTTGTGTTCTTAGTGGCTAAAACCACTTTAATTGGGACTGGGGCCAACTTCTTAATTTACATGATATAATTAGGGTTTGACCAATCCGCAAAAGGGATTTGGTCAATTACAATGCCTGACATGATCAATCCATAATAGGGGATTCATCTCTTTAATAATGACTCAATAATAAATAGAATACTCTTTGCAGTTACAATATTTCAACACTCCCCCTTAACAAGAAGGGTGTTATACAACATCATCGGGAGAGAGAGGGAAACAACATCAACAACATCTGGAACACTGACTAGCATATCTATAAATCATCAGAAGTTTTTCTCATCATCAATATTAGCATCCACAACAAGGAGCTGGAATGGCATCATCATCATCTGCATCAACATGGATTAGTATAACACTAATACATCATCTTCATCAATAACAAGACGAGGCTGATACAACATCAACAACAACAAAATCACAACACGAAGGCTACAACATCATCAACATCAACACTAAGCTGGAAATCTTCAGCACGAAGCTGACATCTCATCAACATCAACACTAAGCGAGAAATATTCAGCACGAAGCTGGCATCTCATCAACATTAGCATGAAGCTGGAAATATTCAGCACGAGGCTGGCATCTCAACAACATCAACACGAAGCTGGAAATCTTCAGCACGAGGCTGGCATCTCAAAAAAAATAGCACGAAGCTGGAAATCTTCAGCACGAGGCTGACATCTCAACAACATCAACATGAAGCTTGAAATATTTAGTACTATGATGGCATCACAACAACATCAGCACAAAATTGGAAATCTCCAGCACAAGGCCGGAATCACATCAATACCAGCACAAAGATGGAAATATTCAGCACTAGGCCGTCATCAACACTACTCCCCCTTTCGAGGGAGGTCCTTTCGGACTACACCAAGATTGTCTCGAAAGTGATTAAACTTTACACGAGACATAGGCTTGGTCAACACATCAACAACTTGTTCATCTATGCCAACATAATGGAGATTTATGACTCCTCTCTGCACCATATCACGAATGAAGTGATATCGTATCTCTAGGTGCTTCGACTCATCATGTAGCACATCATTTTTATACAAATATGGTTGTCACATATGATCATGGTGGCTTCCATATCCAGATCAAATAGATCTGTCAATAACATCTGAAACCATATGGATTCACCACTGGCGGAACATGCTGCAATATATTTCGCTTCTGTCGTGCTAAGAGCAATACTTGATTCCTTCATACTCTTCTATGAGATCATGGGTGACCCCAGACTGAAACAACATCCTGAGGTGATCTTTCTTTCAGCAGCCCAATCTAAATCGGTATAACCACTTAGTCTGAAGTCATGATCTCTAGTATAACAGAGACCCAAACCCAACTTACCCTTAAGGTATCTCATCACATGTTTTGAATCATCAAGGTGAACACATATGAGTTCTACCATATACTAACACAAGGAAAAACATATATCTGGCCTAGGATCTATCATATACATTATTGAACCAATAATCTGATTGTACAATGTAGCATCAACCAATTCCGATGAAGTATCAACCAGGAGCTTCAACTTTGTTTCCATGGGTGTGTTCATGGATTTACACTCCAAAATATCAAAGCTCTTCAGTATTTCAACTGCATACTTCCCTTGGTTAAGGAATATCTTCTCTGGGCTCTGCCAAACTTCGAGACCTAAGTAATAATTCATTAGGTCTTTCATCAAACTTTGTAGCGAGATTCTTCTGCAATCTGTGATGAGATTTTATTCATCTTGTCAAGAATACATCATCTACATATAACAACAATATAACAAGATCATCATTCATAACCTTGAAGTAAAGGTTAGAGTCATCTTTACTCTTGGTAAATCCCAAGCTCGTCAAGAAACTGTCAATTATGCCATACCAAGCTCTAGGAGCTTGCTTCATCTTGCAGACATGAGTCTTTCTATCTTCAACTTCAAGTTTTGACATCACTTTGTACCAACCGGATACACTTGCTCAATTGCAACTCAATCTACACAATCATGTGTTAGCTCTATGTGCTCTCTGCAAAACACTATATGTCTCACTGCCTGAGAGTATGTCCTCTCCTCTTTCTGCAATTGTTCCTTCTGGAACTGGGACTTTGCACCTGCATCTGCTCTGAAGTTGAGAAAGGTTGTTCCATTCTTACTATGATTGCTGAAATCTAAGAGTAACTCCTCTACTCCATCATTGAAACAACTTCATCTGAAACTTGAGAGTGGCTCAATAATTGATACTGAAGGTATCTCTTCTTCTTTCATGGAGGTAACTCTATCTTGTATTGTATTTATGTCTCCATGACCCAACTAATGTACTACACCAACTGTCACTCAATTTTAAATATATGGATTGCTCCCCCTACATCTCATACTATATATGAATCATGGTTGTTCTGGTTGTCTTCATGAATACGAGAACTATTTCTTCAATTACTGGATTAAGTGTCTCGTCATAGTCTTCTCCCTCTTGCTGAGAGAATCCTTTAGACACATATCAGGCTTTGTACATCTGCAAAATGCTTGATCTATTAGATCAATTTTGGAAGTCAATACTGACTTATCTTCTGGTCTCACGGAAAAATCCATATCCTAGTATTTCTGATTGACTTCCTTCTCTGTCACTGAAACAAAGGAATCTTCCCAAGATATTTCATATCTCCTAGAAGTTTATGAACCTACGATCTAGTCTTCTCATGGAATTTGTCTCCTAGTCCTAGAGGTTGTCTCTTCATCTGATCCTTTCTGAGATCGGACTTACTCTCAATTTCTTCTGATTCTACAAGGACTTCATCATCTCTTATGGGGTATACTTGGTGTTGAATACCAAGTCTAAATATGAAAAGATGAGTCAGACTTCAAGTGAATTTTGCTTCCTGGCAAGGTGGCTTCATTATCCTTTGAACAAGTCTATTGTGATTTCTTGTTCTAATGTTCGATCATCTTTGGATCCTTCTGCTCCTTATAGTCAATCTCCATATGAGATACTTTGGATCTCAAAAATAGCTTCTTCTTCATCTTCTTTGGTACATGGATGTATACTGTCATGTACATAGTCTGCTTCATGTCTCATCTAATCTGTTTCCTTCTGCAACCTTCACTATAGCTTCCTTAGGGTTATCACTTGTGACCTGAAACAAGGTCAACAAAACAACAAGCAAGAATAATAATCTTTTGATAATAGTAATAAAACAATAGCACGAATAATTGTCACAGTAGCTCCTTTAGAGCTATCACTTGTGACCTTCCTGAAACAAAGATCAAAAGTAAGAAATACAATACGAAATGAGATCAACACTCTTCTAGTGTTGTGATCAAACATTCCTCCATGGTGACCTGGAACCAACACAAGAAGTTTCTCCTAGAGGAGATGCTAGTTGTATCTGGTAAATGATTACATTAAGAATTTATCTCAATATGTTCACATGCTACCAAATATAATACTTTTCAAAGACTGCTACCTCAACTATAGTGTTTACTTGTAAAGGGGTAGTTGTCAACTTGTCATGTGCAACTTTGAATCTTATTAACTTAATTAATCAAACCTGGAACCTGGAGCCTTGTTTTCAAGAATGAGTGTGTTGTTTTTCTTCCAAGTCTCCTTCACTCAAGATGAAAAGTGCTTTCTTCAACCTGTCTTTTGTACTAAGACAATATGCTATCTTGATAGAAGGTTGGGTTAAAGAATAAAATCTATGATCTCAACTTTAATCAATCTAATACCTTGACTTTAATTTTTGACCAAAGGTTAGTGTGATGGTCATAGATTCAACATGCAACCTAGATCAAAATAATGTCATAACAAATAGATGCATATCAGAATAATCAAACCCAGGTTGCATTATTCCTCTGAATGTGTTGGATCTTGAGATCCTTATGGATCTATGATAGGAGATCCTTTCTCCTGCAAATACCCTTTAAAGCTTAATAGTTTAAACATATGTGAGTACATACCTCTGATAGCATTTGCAGATGGTGACACCATCTGGTAGCAGCGGTAATAATTACCAACCCTTTTAAAACTTCAAGGGTGATTGCAACTAGTACTGCAGCTAATACTTCAACTAATACTGCAACTGCAATTGATATTGCAAATGATTCTGAAACTACAACTGCAGTTAGGGTTTTATAAGGAAACTCTAATTTTTCAAACTTCAAATTTTGAAATTTTGATCCAGGGACTAGATACGCTTGACTGAGGCGAATTTGCTGGAGTTGTTAGATTTCAAAAATTTCAAGTTTTCCCCCTTGAAACTTGACCTACAGAAATCTGAACTGGTACTTCTGGTACTGGTTCTGGTTTCCTAGTTTTCTAGTACTTCTGGTTTTCTGGTACCTGTCAAAACTAGGGTTCGACTTTTCAAGGTATCTAACCACTAAAAAGGTGCACTCAAGGTGCCAAAGATTCACTAGGGTAGGGCGCACTTTTCTAGATGGTTTTTAGGAAAAAAATCCTCTCCAACAAAAAGCCCTAATTTTCTTGTACGACAACAATGACATTTTCGCTTATCCAATGAAAGGTGCTCTCATTAGCTTAGCTCTGATACCATGTTAAGTTTTGAGCTATTATTAGACTTCTTTTAAATTTACTAGATAACAATAGCATAGGTAGGATCATTGAGATAAACACAATCACAAGATATACAACGTTTATTCTGGGAAACCCTCATGGGGGAGAAAACCCAACAAAAACTTCCTTAATATAGATAGTCAATACAATGACAAGACAATAAACCAAAACACTAGAGAATATCCAACACTGAGCAATGTGCCTCTCTCTTCCTTCTTCTCCCAACTACAAATACCAAACTTGTGCACTTGAGCGAATGAGTGAGTGTACAAATGAGGCGATGACCTCCTTTATTTATACTAGCTGGCATGCACTGGAAAGGTGTCTCTTCACTGGGTAGGGCCGACTTGTCTTCTTAGTGGATAAAACCACTTTAATTGGGAATGGGGTTGACTTCTTAATTTACATGATATAATTAGGGTTTGACCAATCTGCAAAATGGATTTGGTCAATTACAATGCTCGACATGATCAATCCACAAAAGGGGATTGATCTATTTAATGACTCAATAATAAATAGAATACTCTTTGCAGTGACAATATTTCAACATTTAGCAGTGCATTTGGATTTGTTAGTTGCAGGATTTCCATGTAACTTAGTTTGAATTTCAGGGGGAAGTAGATTAGTTGGAACAACACCCTCAATGCCATGGTGTGTGAACAAACCCTTTCAGGTCTTACCGTGCAGAAAAGTGTAGGCCTTTTCAACAGTAAACATGGTCGTTCTTGTGGCAATACTCTACCTCAATTCCAGTAGAAGGATCCATATCATCAGCCAGATCTTTCTAATAATCTCTAACAGAGGGCATATTCACTCTCTTTGCATATGTTAGTGTGTTCGGGTTCTGCTTTGTCCGTTTCCATAATTGTGAGAGTTCCTTGTTTTTGAGTCTGCACCTTGGCTTGCTTTTTTTTATCCTATCTTGTGTTGTTTTTTCCAAACCATCACACCTAATTGATCACGAGTATTAAATATATTATGGAAAATGTTCCTTGCAACTTTATAACAAGTCCACATATCCCTCATATTATAACTAGTGATTTAAAATAATAAAATTATACTAAAACTACCACTACTTCCAAGGAAACAAAATCCTTGGAAAATACATCCAATTATTCAGAAAATGGTTTTGAGTTTCATAATATTACAATCCACAAGAATACAAACCCAAGTACAACATGGTGTATGGGCTTTGCAAGGTGTCAAATGTTTGCTTAGGTGAATGTATTGGAAGTGGTTTTCCTAAATGTAAAACAATATGCCCATATGAAATGTAGGGGAAAATTATTAAAGTAAGGAAGACATAACAAATAATATGGCATAAAACATTAAAAAGTCAAAAATTTATGGAAAAATGAAAACGGATAATGCAAATTCTCCACCTTACAAACAAAACAATACTACCTCTGATTCTGTGGGATAAAAAAAAAAAAAAACTATGTTGGTGAAGAT
>CBVK0101044090.1:0-20970 GCA_900067695.1 Picea abies | reverse complement strand
GTCCCCCACCATCTTGTTGGTGTGGCTTTCAAGGCCTCATCCATTGCCAAGAACCTTTGTTGTGTTGGTACACTTGCTTCAAAGTATGATAGGAAGGCTTCTAACGGATTCAGACCATCAAATGTGGGTAGGTTACTTACTGTTGTGCCGATCCAATGAACTTCTCTAGTTAATCTAGCACATCTCCTTATAGATAATTCATACATCTAGTTCTGTAAGTTCTCCAGTGCTTCTTCTGAGTCTGATGAGCACACGTTGTCACTTCGCCAACTTAGATTCCCATCGGCTGTAGGATTAATGTAATCCTGCTATCTTGTTGTTAGCTTGTAGATGTTTTCTAGTGCATATGCTTAGTCTTCTTCTCTGATGGGCTCTGTGTATCGTTGACCTTCATCTGGATCTAAAGGTGTGATGACCCTAAGGCCATCCCCTTCTAAAGTCATACGTCTTTTCTTTAAGTCACAACAGTAGAGTTATTGAAGGCCCAATTGATTCCTAACAATGTAGGGTAAGGGCAACTGTCATCAACTATTTCAATTACCTCCAAATTTACAAATGTTCTTACTCCGTCGATGTCCACAAAGACATGCTCCAATCGTCCAAATGGGCTAACAACTTGTTGATTATCCATCCTAAGCCTGATAGGGGAATAGATCAACTTCGTTTTTCCCATCTGTGCCCAAGTTTGCTTCTTCATGACATTGACCTCCGACCCTAAGTCGAGGAACACATAGTATATCTCATATTCTCCTATTTTAGCATTCAAATATAATTCTTTATTTGTCCTTCTCTTCTTACTAATTTGGTGTACTTCCCTATTCAATAAGGGATCTATCTTTCCTTGCTCATATTGTCTGAATAAATTTTGTAATTCTTGTACAATGCTTTCATCTTGAATCAACTTAATACAAGTATGTAAAAATTCCATGAGCTTGCTTACCTCTTTTCCTCCTCTTGGTGAAGCAGTCTGATCAAATGCGTGAGGCATTCCATACTCTCTTACTTCTGGTCTTGTCTTTGATGATGAACCTTGGTCTCCTCTAAATTATTTTCTTGCTTCCTCAAATATTTTTCTTTCTTTCTTTGCATCAAAGGTCTAGGTCTTATCTGTAGCTTTTATGATTCTTGAATCTTATGTAGTCTTCCCTCGGGTCAGTCTATCTTCTCCTGTAACAACGCCTCCTCTGGTTATAACAACAACTCTAGGGTCTTCTTCGCGAGTTTCATCATTGATCAGTTGCTCTTGTGGATTCTGTTGAGGTCCTTGTCTTTCTTGAAGCTTAGCTAGCAGTACAGGACAATCTTCTATAACACGGTCAAACGAGGTGCAGTAGTTGCAAGTGGTACAAAGGTTATGAAAATCCCTTGCGAGGTGTCCTAGATGTGCATAGTTATAACAGATGATTTGTCCTCGACCTCTACTCATTCCTCCTCCTCGGGCTCTTCCTCTAAATCCACCGTGAGGATTGAAGTTTCCTCTTCCTGGAGAGTTGTACTATGTAGTATTTCCTTCTTGCTGTACTTCGCCTTGAATCTTATATATGTCTCTTGAACTTTCATGCATGAGATCATAAGCCCTACAATCCCTACCATCATGTCCTATGGAATTACAGAATGTACAACACAAATTCGTAGGTGTCTGAACATAATTTTGCATATAATAACACTCACTAGTACGATGTATGTTCCTGCATACCTCACACCAAGGTAAGGTGATTTGCTTCAAGGGGCTCGGAGCTCCAAAAGCCAAATATTCATTGAATAAAGGGCAATGTTCCTTGTCATGACCTTCTGATCTGCATCTGACACACCAGACAGATGTCTTCTCTTTTATCTTTTCCCTTGTCTTTCTTCATATCTTCGATTTGCAGAGAAAGCTAGTTAGCTGACTCATGATCTGACTCATAGCTGAACTGGATTCTCCCATGGGGGTTGATTCTAGCTTCATGGCGATCTCCAACGCCTCAGCCTGCGAAACAATCTTCTGTTGCATCAGGGGAACTCTGATATGTGGTAAAAGGGTAGCAATGAACCATTCCTTGTTCTGTTCATCCAGGATATGAAAATTCAATCGACCTGTCAAGGTTTTGAATCTCTGATCAAATTCCCACACAGGTTCAACCACCTTCTTCTTTATCTCTTTCATCTCTGTGATACATTGGGATTTTGACTTAGGTTTCTTGAATTCTGCAATCAAGACATTCTTGATATGATTCAATGGCTTAGGTTGTGCAAGTCCTTGGACAAGTTTCATGTACCAACTCAGTGCGTGATCTGTGAGAGTTGTACTAAACTGGGTTCTTTTGACAGCTTCATCTGTGACATTCTTAATGTTCCATACGACTTCACACAAAAACCGGTGCTGATCAGGATCTTCAAATCCATCTCCCCTAAAGATAGGGAATCTCATCTCATTTGCCATAGATCTTCTTAGGGTTCCTGACTGAATATGTGGTGGGATACTATGGACAATGCTTTGGACGCTCTGATGACTGGGATTACTCTGGTTGCTTAAGACTTAATCAACAGGAAGGATAAAAGTACTTACTTCGATGTTCTGTGCAGTTTCTGATTTTTCAGGTTCTCCTCGACGAAGTTCTTCAACTTGTCCCTCCTCTGTCCCGGTGGGTTCTGAATGTTCTTCGTCCATCATATATGCTTCTTCTCCATTGTAGAAACCCTGCTCCCTGTAGTTATGCTTAAACAAGTTTGCAAGGTGGACCTCTCGAAACACTCTCCCACTGCGCGTATGTCCAGCTTCTGTGTCGCTGTCGTTGTCCGAAATTTTGAACATTAGCCTTTCTTGATCCGACCAATCTATTGTATCTTCAAGATGTTCTTCTCATGCAATAACATCTTGATTCTCAGCTTTAGAAAATGCAAAAATTTCCCTTGAGATCCCTTGAAAAAATATCTCTCGGCTTGGCTATACGATTCTACTCTATCAACAAAAAACTTTGTGATGTACCCTCCAATGGTACTATCAAACCAGTGATCTACTACTCGTGATACAATGTTATCATCTTTCTTGACCTTCTTGATCAACTTTGAATTCCAAACCACAGGAAGTCTAGATCGGATCTCGAACTGGGTATCTGCTAATCCAGCTAGCCACTCATATAGTTCTTGATGGATTCCTCCAAAGAAGATCTCATGTATATCGGTAAAGATATATTTCTCCAACCAGTCCTCTAAACTAAGATTAGGATTCTTGTTCTGGGCTTCAGTGAAGTCCTTCTCTTGATCTTCTATCCACTTTTGAGTTTCTGTCTTCGAAGGAAACCACCTTGACCCTAGGTGTCTAAAACCCTAGGTCAACTTGACTCATATTTTCAGGGCTTCACCAGCTCGTCTTTCCTTCCTTCTTGCGCGGTGCTCCAAAGCATACAACGGTGGCTTTTTCTGCTTGCTGACATGTCCACGATCCTTCTTCATTTCTTATCTGTCATCCCCGATCTCCTCTTCCAACGACTTTCTTTCTTGAGATTCGCTCCATCTTTTCTACTCTTTTGCTCACTTCGACCCAGTATCAGTCACTGTGTCTTCCACGAAGTTTGCTTTCTCCCTTTTCTTCCTTGATCTACGCTTGCTTCCTTAACCAAAGGCCAACACTTTGTTTAGGAAGCTAGTGCCTACAAAATTTCATACCATCATTTTCAATGGTAGTTATGCCACTCCATGACATAACAACTAGTGATAAGAGTTTCTAATGGGGAAAGAATTAATAGAAATCTTTCGATGAGCTAAAATGAAGGATCGATCAAGCATCAATTCTTACATTGCCTAACTTGCAAAAGGCTTTCAAAGAGAAGACATATGCAAGTGATATGTTATGTGAACAATCATGATGCATGGAGGTAAGTTGGTATGCTATCATTTTGAAAGGTTTCATGGGGGAGTCTTGAACTACCATACATATGATAAGGAACTCTATGCCCTGGTTCAAGTTGGTATAAAGTTGAAGCACTATTTGATGGTCAAGGAAACCATTTTCCACACTGATCACTAGCCATTGGATTATTTGCAGGCCCAGAGTAAGCTTCAATAAGCCAAACATTACAAGTGGATGGGGTTTTTGCAACGATTTCATCTACTCATCAAATATAAGAAGTGAAGAACTAATAAGTTGGAAGACATGCTTTCAAGGCCACCCTCATCCTAGATTACATATTTGAGAACTCTTATGCACATAGAGTCTTTTACCCATGAAGATATAAAGATGAATACACGTAAGATGGGGTCTTTAAAGAGGTGTTTCAATAGCTACATGGGCAAATTCGTGTAAAAGAAGGTGACGATAAGCCTGATTATCATCTCCAAAATGGCTTTCTCTACAATCTAGACAAGCTCTATGTCCCCCAAGGTTGCATAACATTTTGGTATTGAGAAGATAGTTGCCAACTTACAAAGGTATGTGTATTGACCCATAATGCAAGAAGATGTGGCTCAATGTATTAGAGAATGCATACTTTATTGTACTAGAAATATCATTACTAGAAAGGTTTATACCACCCTTACATGTACCCACTCGACCTTAGACAAACATTTCCAGGGATTTTATGGGTGGTTTGCCAACAACCAAGAAGGGACACGACTATGTATTTGTGGTAGTAGACATTGGGGGAATTTTGAGGTAAAAAATGGGTCTAAAAAAATGTATTATCAAAATCAAATTTAAAATAACCAATAGGATTCAAGATGATGACGTCAACCATAAGGCTAAACATTTTTTAAGGGATATGAAGAAAACTGTTTTTTTTTGTCATATTTTTGACTCATCTCCTTGTAGGTTTACTCAAATTTCAAGTGCAAGCACTCGTTGGATGAGGAATTAAATTCTACATCCAACAAGTACCCACTTTGCATTCTTTCAATAGACCTACAATGAGATAAACTATAAATACATGAAACACTGCATGTTTCTTGAAAAAAAATACATTTTTTCGTGTATTTCCAGTTTATCTCACTGTGGGTCTATCAAAAGTATGCAAAGTAGGTACTCTTTGGATGCATAAATTAATTCCACATCCAACAAGTGCATACGTTTTAAATTTGAGTAAACTCTATAAGGAGATAATTCAAAAATACAATTAAAAAAAAAACAATTTTCTTTCTTTCCCTTTGAAAATTCATAACTTCTATTTTATTATTTTAACTATTATTTTATTATTTTCCTTAAGAGGCCCATTTTAGACCTCAAATTCCCTATAATGTAAGTTCAACAAAATGTGTATTCTTATGCTTTGTAAAGAGACCATTAAAGGTCAAGAAACAACAAACATGTTCTTTGAACAAGTTTTGCACTTTGGGATACCAAGGAGCACCATCTCAGATAATGATATTGGATTTCTTAGTGCATTTTGGACTACACTTTGGAAAAAGATGGAGACCAAGTTGAAGAGATCTATAGCTTTCCATCCACAAATAGATGTGCAGACATAAGTAGTCATCATGACATTGCTTCAACTTTTGAGGGGTTACAATAAGAAGCATACAAAAACATGGGATGGAAATCTTATCTATATTCAACACTCTTATAATAAAGCAGTCCATACTTCTACTAGTAAGTCTCCCTTTGAAAAAAATGATTTGGGGATTTGTTGTTTTCGCCCTTGAATGTTGTATATGGATAGTAAGGAGTAAGGGAAGGCATCATAGGAGAAGCATTGAAAGTGGAGAAATTTGTTGAAAAGATTAGGGAAATTCATTTGCAAGTACATGAGACATTGAAGAAGTCATAAGAAATGTACAAGGCCCGACATGATTAGCACAAAAATGAGAAAACATTCAAGGTGGGAGACAAAGTTTGGTTGCAATTGAACAAAGAAATGCTACAAGATCCTCGCAAGAAGATCAAGGCTCTACGGTATGGTCCTTTTAAGGTATTGGAGAAGGTAGGTGATAATTCCTATAGACTCAATCTACCCCCTTATATGCGCATTTACTCAGTACTAAATGTGGAAAATCTAAAACTCTATGAACCTTCCATGTTGGATCAAGAAATTGAGGAGCAAATTCTACCTACCATAGAAGACTTAGCACCAGAAGCTTAGGAAGAGTTGGTAGAACATACAGTTTTGCAAAAGAAATATAGAGCTACCAAACAAGGGCAACGTGACCTCTAGAAGATTGGGTTCAAAGGACAACCACGACACAAGGCAAAATGGTACTCTAGGGAGAAGGTAGAGGAAAAATTTCCTCACCTCATTTAGTAAAAGATTTTGGAGACCAAAAGTCTCCCTAAATGGGGAGGTATAATCTTAAATCGATCATTATATAATTTTCCATCTATCTTGGTACTTTTTGGGTGGAAAAATTGAAGGAATTGGCTTGCAGGGCCCATTTTGGTGATAGGTCCTAGTTTCAAGATTTAGGCCTAGAACCTTCCAGATCCATTTTGAGGCATTAAACAACACTTTTTGGGGTCAAAACATTGTGGGCATGGCTTCGCGCCCCTCGACATTGTTCTACACACCGAGATATTTCCAATGGTGAGAAAATCACCTCGTTCGGAGTTCATATGCAAAAGTTATGCCGCTCTCAAATTGACCTACCTTATTGACCACCATGGTACCGAGTGGATGCCATGTCAACCCCCATTACTCACACATTGAGGGTTGAGGCATGAAAAAACCATAACCCTTGACAACTATTAGTCTATGTTAAATATTGGGCCGCTAGGAAGAGAGGGGGTTCCATGCTTTTAGCATTTTACTTGTTCCATAGTTGAGCATAGCATCAAAGAGTGGGATTTGAGAGCATAACATAGGAGGTAAAAGATTTTGTAGTAGCCATTGAGGCCACAATGTCAAAGGCAACTCCATAGTGAGTGCCCATTTCTTTGTATTTGCATTTTAGTGAGTGCCCATTTCTTTGTATTTGCATTTTCATAACTGAAGAAAAGAGCACAAAACACATGCCTCACCTTTTAGCTAGGTTTTCTCCTTTTTCAGGTCACATCTTGTGTTCATTTGTGTGATTGGTGTATTCATTTGCTTGTTCTTTCATTTTTGGATTTCAATTATTTCCATAAATTTGAGCATTAAGCTAGTGATAATAAATATGGGATTTAAGGGAATAAATTGAATAATAAAAAATTCTAGAGTATTGCAAGATCTATTGTGACAAACTATTCCAGTGGAATATCCATGGTGGTTTACAATATTGCAAGATCTATTGTAATCAACTGTTCCACTCAAATATCCATGATAATTTACATATTAAATTTACTACCCACATCATTAATAGAGAAAACCTCCAAATTTCCTAACATTCATCCCTTTTAGTACAAATTTCACACAAACAAACATGGAGCCAAACATGAAGACACCTCATATAAGATGTGATAGGATGGAGAAATTAGATACTAAACAACATAAATTACCAGATTGTCATGATTTTGAGAACATCATCAACCCAGCCATATACAACATACAAAAATAATTACACTTAGAAAAAATTGCACCTTGTAACAAAATTCATAGAGCTTAGAAACTCCTCAGCAAATTCTCTCAGGTCATAGGTCTTGGAGTTCATTGCTACCAACATTCCAAAAAAAAATAAAATTGAAAAATAAACAATTTTACCAAACCAGATCAAGGTTATTCAATCAAAACAGGGTTAAACACAGAACATACACACCTGCCCATATGCCTAAGTGGGTTCCATTCTTGCTGCCCATATGTCATGAATCATGAATTCATTCTATAAACCAATATGGTCTAAATCGCCAATGGGACATTGATTCAACAACTGATTCACAGCTGAGGCTCACAGAGTCCTAAGCCCTCAAGGCGGGTTCCATTCTTGCCGCTCATATATCATGAGTTGCAAAGGAATTATATGTCATGAGTCATGAATTTGTTTCTAGCCCAATATGTTCTAAATGGCCAACAGGGTATTGATTCAACAAGTGATTCACTGTTGAGGTTGACAGAATGCTCAGCCGTCCAACTGGGTTCCAATCTTGCTGCTCATGTGTCATGAGTTTCAGAGATTGTCAAAGTGTCATGAATGTCAAAGGGTTTGTCAGAGGAATCATATGTCGTGAGTTTCAAGGGAATAATAGTTAACCCTGAGACCTGGCAGCAGCATGGGAGCATGTTCCTTAAAAGATTAAAAAAGAAAACAGTCTGAAATTTGAATGGACTAATACATGAAAACAGAACCTACTCAATTGAATAGTTACTCTTATCCAGACTACAAATAAGCATAATTACCTGCATCATCAACAGAGGAGGATTAGCCCCAAACTTTCTAGCATGAACTCCTTGGAGCACCAGACTTCTGAAAACAGGATTTGGGAAAGTGACATCACCCAGATCAGATAAAGTCAGATCAGAATTAGCTGCTGCAAACAGAGCCCCAGCTCTGTTACACTCAATTTCCAACCTCCCCTTCTCCAGATTCAATTTCAACCTCCCTGCCATGAAATGGTAGGGCACCAGCACCTTCCCAAGGGCTTCCTTCAGCCCACCCACAACATCAGCACCAGTAGCATTCTTGTCCTCTCCATTGGGTTTGTAAATATACACAGTATCCACGACATAAGCAAGTGCCTGATCAATATTCGATAGAAAGAGAGAGCATTCCTCAGTGGGTTCAACCGGTACAACCATGTCAGGCTCCTCAACCTCAACATCTAAGTGGGTTATCAAGGACGACTCAGCTGCTGCTAGAAAGCCCATTGTGCTCAATCAACTTCTAACAGAAAACTCTACTAGAAATCTTGCCAAGAAATGTATAAAAATATTGCTTCAAGCAGAGTGGGAGATTGGGATGACGGATACTGGCATGTGTATGTGGATTTACAGTCCTCTAACTGCTCAGTGCAAGCTCGGGCTTAGTTGGGCTTCCTGGAGGATGTCATGAGACACGTTCCACACGACGAAAAGGATGCGATCGGCTTGATTAAGAAAAGTGGGACATTGCGACTTTCGACATATATATATTTATGTGGAGGCAAATCATTATCTTTGACTTTAGTAGTAATCTGCAATTCAATTTGACTGTCTTGTAATATATATGAAATTCTCTCTCAGATGATGAAATGAAATAGTATATCAAATTCATGTTTGTTTGAAATTAATTATTACTAGCAACAACCACATTAAGAAAAAGTGGTTGATATATTCCGATCAAATGGGAAAATGGGAAAATGGAGAAATGAAATAGTATATCAAATTCATGTTTGTTTGAAATTAATTATTATTATAAGTACTGTTGGCCTTCTGATTTGAATTGTTTTCAGATCCAATGGTTTATAATTTATCTTTTGCAGCATTCAATGTTATATAGTATGTTGGATATTGTTTTCCTCATTTTTTGGTGACCAATATCCAACCTGCTATGCAGTATTGAATGCTGCGGCAAGTGGATTATAAGCCCATCAAATCTAAATTGCTTTCAAATCCAACCATCTATAATTCATTTAAGTAAACATTCAATACTACTTAACAAACTGGATATTGCTTACCTTACTTTTTGATTAACATTAACATTAAATACAGTACCATGCAGTGAACTTGGATGATGTATCAAACTCACTGCATGATATATTCTGTCATTGAGATACAAGTTATTCATTATTAAATGGACATGATGCACTAAGTAGTCAGTAAATCATTAATTCAATGCATCCTCTTTTTATACATTCTATGCATATAATAACACAAAAAAATAAAAAAGCCCATCAATATTTTCTGTTTTCTTCCCAAATCAAATACAGGAATTGAATGAACTTGAGAAGATCCACCAACCTTGTGAATTCAGAAACCGTTTCGGCCTTCACATTAGCAAAGAGACCAGAAGTACTAAGTGAGGGAAATCCAATTTTGTGGCGTGATCAATCTGAAATAACTTTGGTGGAATTCTGGTAAATATTAAGTTTAAGCATGCTTAAATAATGTTTTTAAATTCTGGTAAATATTGAGTTTAATAATGCTGAAATAACTTTGGTAGAATTCTGGTAAATATTAATTTTAAGTATGCTTAAATAATGTTTTTAAATTCTGGTAAATATTGAGTTTAATCATGCTTAAATAATATTCTGGTAAATATTGAGTTTAATAATGCTTAAATAATGTTTTTAAGAGATTTTTTTATCAAATTTGAAATTAATGAATATACTATTACATTACTTATTTTAATATTAAAAAATAAACATTTTTATTAATTGTATTTAATAAATTAGATAATTTAATAAAAAAAAATTTAATAAAAACAGATATTAAATTAAAAAACTTTGAATAAATTAATTAAATTTATAACTATTAAAACAACTAACTTACTATATATATTTTTTTAAATTTTTTTTTTATTATCCATTAAACCAAAATATTATAAGTATTAAAATTTATTATTATTAAATGTGGTAGTCTAAACGTTCTATCAAATGATTATTTTTTTAGGGATATTTGTTGGAAATCAGGTCAGAAATTGTTAGATTCCTAGATTTGAGTGATTATTTCTGTATAATCGTAGTGTTATAGGGGTTTTTCAGCACACTTAATCCATTTTTGAATCTTAATCCACTTCAGCATTCAAAAATGGATTTTGAACAACACAAAATAGTGATTCCTGTAAATTTATATAGTGGGATTCCTGTCAAAAAAACATTTCTTAGAACAACTAGACAAAGTCTTATTAAATTATTTAGTATTTTGTTATAATTTCTTTTCAAACTGGTTTTTAAAATAAGTGGTTTTATGATTAAGAACAAGTGTTTTCTAATAGAAGGTTACAGATTCAAATCTAAAGGGAGTAGGGGGTATATACACTTTCAATTTTATCACTCAAATCATTAAAAGAATAAAACATTTGTTTCACAAATAAGAAGGTTTTATACATCTAGCTTGACATTAATCTTAAAATTAGATCATTATTATTATTTTATTTATATAAATAATTAATTTTATTATTAAATATTATTATTTTCTATAATTTCAATTCAAAATAAGTGTGGGAAGGAAGGATGAATAACCTTAATACATTTTCTTGAATTTTTTAAATATGTATTTATAAAAATTAGGATTTAATTTGTATTTAAAAATATAGTGAAAAGTTTTTATTCCAGTAAAATTTAAATGTTTCTTTGAATAGTAAGTTGTGAGTTTCTTTGACAATGTGTATGGAAAAACATATCTTTTTCAATATTAACAATATTAAGTTGTGAGATTTTTTTAATAATGTTTTAAAAAAATTATTATTAAAATTATAAATAAATAGTATAGTTTCACAATATATTTGAATTTTTTTTTTTTATAGATTTAAATAAAAGGTTTATTAATTGAATATAGCTGGAATTGTTCAGAAAAAAGTTATTATTTTCTCTTTTTATTTATGAATTGGTGACTATTTTTATAAATTTAAATAAAAGAGACTATCTTCTAAATGAAGTTATGAAAAATAATTAAAATTATAGATAAAGGTTGTCAAGTATTTTAATGATGTTATAAAAAAATTATTTAAATAAATAATATGGTTTTCACAATATATTTAATATATTTTAATATTTTTATAGATTTAAATAAAAGACTGAAAATATATAAATTTAAATAAAAAATTTATCAATTAAATATAACTTCAATGGTTGAAACAAAAGTTATCTTCCCTCTTTTTTCATGATATAATTGCTGATTTTTTTATAAAATTAAATATAACTTCAATGGTTGAAACAAAAGTTATCTTCCGTCTTTTTTCATGATATAATTGCTGATTTATTTTATAAATTTAAACAAAGGAGAGTATAGTTGGAGTGTCCAAGAGAAAAAGTAGAAAAGTAGTTATCCTCCTCTCTTTATGATTTAATTGTAGTTATCCTCATCTCTTTATGATTTAATTGTGGACTAGTGACATCTTTAAAATGAAGAACAATATGCCAAAGCGATTAAACTGAAATAAGGTTTATTATTATATATTTAGATTTACGTTAAATCATTAAATAAAAATATATAAATATGGTTCTAATTTTTTTAATAAAAAATATAATTTTTTTATATAAAAAATATTTTAAATAAATTGTGTGGGTTATATGTTTAATAATATTTACAATTTTATGCGTTATTCATTTGTTTTGGGATCAAATTTTTTGAGATAAAGATTTTTTTTTTAAGTTTTTTAATCTATTTTTTTCACTTTGAGAGACTTGATCCTTCCTTGCACATGACAAATTTGGAGTTTTCTTTATGATAATGATGATGATTAACGTCCATTAAGATCAATTGGTCTATCCATCAAGCATGTCAAGTGTCAACTCCATGTACTTTACAAGACCGTGGCACTACAGTCTAATTTCAGTAGCCAAAATAAGCCACGACTTCCAAGATCAATAATGATAAATCATCTTCAGAATTCATCGCTTGCATGGTTTGATGGAGCAACAACAAAGGACAACATTGGGAGTGGAGCAAGAGGCATCATTAAAATCCAGGAGACTACAGTATATAGATGGACTTATAATTGTGGTAAAGGAACAAATACGAGGGTGAAGATATTGGGAGCATGGGTCACAATTATGCTAGCAGAACATTTGGAGATCCCATGCATCCATATTATGGGTGATTCAAAAGTCATTTGGAGATCCCATGCATCCATATTATGGGTGATTCAAAAGTTGTTATTGATTGGCTCAGAGACAAATGGAGACTTCTGGTTAGCTCCATAGAAGGATGGAAGAAAATAATCAAATTACTTATCCAAAATTTTCATACTATTAGTTTCCAACACATTTATAGAGATTTTAACACTAATGCAGATATACTCTCAAAGCATGCATTGGGCGAACCTGAAGGAAAGGTAACTTATTACCGATGGACAAATGGAAATGAAGGCCCGAGGAGACATATCAAGATTCATTAATATATTTGTTAATGTGTTCTAGCAGATATGGGATAATGAACCTTTGTTGTATAAGAACTTATCTTTGTTTTTGTATCAGTTTTTGTTTACCAGTTATCAGTTTTTAGATGTTGTGGGTTTAGTATTGAGATTCTGAGATATTATACTTTGAAAATTCTCCTAAACCGAAAGATGTAAAAAAATTATATCACTAATATAATTGAACAATTTTTTTCCGTGGAAAAAAAGTGTCAACTCCATGTTAAGCATGGAATGAATTATACTTCTCAATGAGATCGAGTGTTTTAGCTATCAAATTTTTTATAAGTTTTCAATTGCTTTATATATATATTGAAATATTTGACTTAAGGTGGACTTCAAAATATTTTATTTATGGTGGATATTGAAATATTGTTTTTGTTATATATATATATATATATAAAATGACACCTATCAACTCCAAGATGGATGTAGAAAGCAACTATCAATAGAATAATACTTTTTTACTTTCAATTACTTTATCTCTATATAGAGATACTTTTTTACTTTCAATTACTTTATTTCTATATATAGAGATTCTTTGCAATGATTAAATTTAAATTATTCATGCTTAAAGGGGGATTCGATTAAAAATCTATGAGAATTTTATTAAAACTTTCTTCTATGATTTTAGGGTTTTAGCATGTGGTTTTATAAGAATTTGAAAGACGAAGGGGTAAACTTGAACTAGGGTGGATCCTGTATATTAGCTCATTTGAATAGTAAAGGGTTTATGTAAATTTAAGCAAAGGTTTATACCTAAGGGGAATTTGTTGCCAATTTGAACGATGAATTTGAACGGGGAACTTTACACTTGCATTGAATTGGAACAAAGGTTTACACGTGCAATGAATTTGAATGGATAGAGAGGAGGTTCTCTATGGTTTGCAAATCAGGTGCATAAATTCATTGTCTTACTTATTTTCTCTATTTTTCTATATGAGAATTTAACCACATATTCCAAAACCTCAACATCTCAAAGGGAGGTCTAGCAAAGGGAGGCCTAGCAAAGCCACCCTAGATAGTGTTTATGAATATATAGAATTATTAGATAAAAAGAGAGAAGAGAGAGAAGCAAAACTTGTAAGGTACCAAATATTACTATGCATAACCAAAACAAAAATATTATCAAAGTATTTAGCAGAAGGAAACAAAACAAAGATCACAATAAAAATATGGACCAAAATATGATACCTTTATTACTTCTAGAAAGCACCACTCACTTGCCTTTTCAGGGGTGCAACCTCCAATAGAGAAAAGTTCGAGTACAAATGATTTCACAAGACAACATTTTATAGTGCTTTCTACCTCTATACATACTACTTCTATCTTCTTAAGAACGTTCTAGAGGAGGAACTTTATAGAGGTGGAACCTTCTAGTAAGTCTTCCTACAATAATTGTGTTCACATTATTTCATAGGTCTTGTTTACTAATGATGGCCTTTATTACATATAAATACACAATATTCTATCTACTTGATGGGTTAGGGAGGTTAGGACCCTAACATGCCCTCCCCCTTAAAGAACAACCTTTTCCTCAAGGCTTGAGATATGGGAATTGTTGTAGAAAGGTGGTTGACTCACATGTGGAATCCTCGGGCCATATATCCTTCCACTGTATTAAAACTTCCTGAATGGTGCACTGATGGAGACAATGCTTGTGTTGGGATAGGATGGCTCGTGGATGCAAGCAAATAAAACATTCTTCATCCAATTCAGGGCTCAGTTAGTTTGAATCTGACACTTGGACCCAATCACTTTCTTTAAGCAAGAGAAATGGAAAATTGGATGGAGATTAGAGTGACTGGGAAGGGATAATTTATAAGCTACATGCCCAATGCGCTTGATGATTGTATAGGGGCCATAAAAAATTGGAGCAAGATTCTAGCAGTGGTCTACTTTGAGGAAAGTTTTCTTATATGGTTGAAATGAAGAAACACCTAATCCCCTTCAACAAAATGGTGTTCCGAATGACACTGATCAACTTATTGCTTCATTCAATTATAAGCCATGACCAAATTGTCTTTGAGAGTGTGTAGAATGTTGGCTCGAACTGTAAGGGATTTGTCTACCTCCTGGACCTTGGAGACTCTGGGTAGGTAATATAATACAAAGGGTTTTTTTTACCATAGACTACCTCAAAGGGAGTCATGTGAGTGGCACCATGGTAAGTTTTATTGTACCAAATTCAACAAGAGGTAACCAATGAACCCATTAATATTGATGTTCTGATGTGAAGCACCGCAAATAGGCTTCCAAGCACTTGTTGGAATCTTTGGTTTGACCAACAATTCAGGGATGATAGACAATGTTAAGATGCAATTGGGTGCCCTAGAGCTTGAAAAATTCTTTCCATAAGTTACTTGTGAAATTCAGGTCACAATTTGAGACAATAGATTGTGGCATTTCATGTAGTTTGAACATATTTTCCATGAAATCTTGAGCCATTGTGGAATCTTTAAATGGGTTTTGGAGGGCACATAAATGAGCATATTTGAAAAATTGATCAATCACAACCATGATGAATGATTTATTTCTAAATTTGGGTAATCTGACGATGAAGTCCATTGAGATATCTGTGCATATAGCAGGTGGGATAAGGAGAGGTTGAAGTATGCCTGGATTTTTTACTGTTTCTCCCTTGTTGTGTTTGCAAGTATCACATTCTACCACAAAAGTGCATATGTCTTGCTTCATTCCTTCCCATAAAAAGGAACGTTTGATCTGTTCATAGTTTTTATGAAATCCTGAATATCCTACTATTATCAAGGCATAGAATTCATAGAGAACTATGGATTTAAAGTTGGATTGTTTGGTTAAATATAGGCGGCCTTTATAGCGTAGTTCCTCATTTTTCCAAGTGTAGCCCGTATATGCATTAGTGTCTTGTTGTAGTTGTTGGACCAAGATATAGATTTTTGGATCTTGGAACCATTCATGGTGACTTCCTTCAAACAATCAACTACAATGAAGGAGAGTGAAAAGAGGGACCCTTCTTCTTCATATTTCTTGGAAAGAGTGTCGGCTACCACATTCTCTTTTCCATTCTTGTAAATGATCTCATAATCATAACCGAACATTTTGGTTATCCACTTCTATTTCTCGGGGGATGAAATCCATTGTTCCAAGAAATATTTTAGGCTATGATGATTAGTTTTAATTTGAAAGTGTTTCCCAAGCAAGTAAGGATGTTAGATATTCACTACATGAAAAATAACCAACATTTCCTTTTCATATGTGGATTTTCCCCAGTGTCACTAAAAAGGGTGTTTACTAGTAAAAGACAATGGTATGCCTTCTTGCATGAGAACTGCACCAATGCCTTTCCCTGAGGTGTCACACTCCCAAACAAAGTCTTTTGAAGTCTGGTAAATCCAATATTGGAGTTGTACACATAGATTCTTTCAAACCTTGGAAAGCTTGAATGGTGGTCACACTCAAACTGAAATATTTTCTTAATGAGGGCAATAACTAGTGTTGCAATTTTTCCATAATTATCAACATAATTTCAATAGTATCCAGTTAACCCAAGGAAACCTCACAAAATTTTAAGTGTATTAAGGTGGGTCCAATCCTTCATAGCTTTGATTTTCGTGGGATCCACTAGGACACCATCCTAACCAACAATATGGCCCAAATATTCTACTTTAGAGGTCCCAAAGGCACATTTGGAACTTTTTAGAAAGAGTTGATGTTGATAAAGTAGGTCTAAGACCCAATCCACATGGGAAATATGGGATTTTCACATTTCACTGTAAATGAGGATGTCATAAAAGAAGACAATGACAAAATGATAGAGAAAGGGTCGAAATATGTGATTCAAGAGACTTGGAAAGTGGAGGGTGCATTACACAGGCCAAAGGGCATGTCCAAGAACTCATAATGGCCTTCATGCATATGAAATGAATTCTTGGGAATATCAAACTCCTTCATACAAATCTGGTGATAGCCTAAACGCAGTTCAAGTTCCGTAAAGAATTGAGCATCCATCAATCCATCCAAAGGTCATCAATGATGGGAAAGGGAAATTTATCTTTAATGGTAATTTTTTTGAGAGCCTGAAAATCAAGGCACGTGCACCAAGTACATTCTTTTTTGAGTAACATAACCACTAGAGAGGAATAAGGAATGGTATTAGGGTGAATGATACCTACAACTAACAATTCTTGAACAATTTTTTCAATCTCATTTTTTTGAGAGAATGGGTGGAGGTAAGGGTGAACATTTGAGGGAAGAGTACCAGGGACAAGTGGGATGGAATGATCATGGGGACCATGGGATGGAGGGAGTCATTGGGGGTTTTCAAAAACTAAGTGGTATTTGGAGAGAATAAACTACATGTTTGGATGAACGATTGGGAATGGACTCTCAATGGCTTGAATGACATGGAACTGGGAAATAATGCCAAAATGACCTTTTTTAGGATTCTTTCCATTCAACGTGAACTGCCAATCTTGGGGGAACCTATCATGAGGACTTGGAACTTGTAGTTATTCCGCTATTGTTAGAAGTTCATGTATAATTCCTTGAAATCCATGGTGATGGGACCTAAAGTGCATAACCATTCAACAACCAAGACAATTTTACAAACCCCCATTTCAATGGAAAACATGTGGGATTTCAAAGAACAATCACCAATTTGCAAGCACACATTTTCACAATGACCCCCACATTTCATGGATCCTCCATTAGCAATCATGATTTGAAATTTATTGACGACATGGATATATCGATGGATTTCTTGAGCAATAAGTCAATGAATAAAGTTATGGGTGCTTCCATTGTCAATGAGGATAATGAATTTACGATGCTTGATATTGCTAATTAATTTGAGACTTTGGGGGCTGAAATACGAGTGAGAGAATTTAAAGAGATAAGGGGGTCTACCTCAGGTTGATCGGAGAGTGGATCGATATCCTTTGCCTGGGGAAACAATTTGGGAGGGGAAACATCACTCTCATATTTCGAAATTTCCTTAGAAATGGCCATAAAAATCTTTTTCTCCTTACATTTGTGCCCCCAAAAATATTTTTCATCACAATTGTAGCAAAGACCCTTAATTTGGTGTTCAACCATTTTCCACCCTAGTTAATTTCTGGACCTTAATAGGAGGGGAAGGAAGAGTTGGATTGGCAGGGAAGGGGTGGTGAATAAAGGATGGCCTTTCTAGTTGAGTAGTGACCACTTGTTGTGCTTCCTTGGCTATGTGAGTGGCTTCAAGATAGGTCTTATGGAAATCCATTAGAACATGAGCACAAATGTCATCCTTGAGGCCACTAATAAAACATTCATAGAAGAAGGTGTCTGGCATTCCTTCTGTATGGAAGACCAATTTCTCAAAAGTAGTGTAGTCTTCATTTGTACCTGACTATTTGATCTTTGTCAAATGAACCAAATGATGAGTTTTTGTGTCAAAACATTCATAAATATCTTCAACAAATTTGTTCCAAGCAATATAACTTGGTGGGAATTTTTAAGCCATTGCCACCATTGCCAGTGCTTTGGATCTAAATAGACGACATTGGAATTATTTATTTATTTATTTTTATTAAGTCATCTGTAATTCCATGAAATTAAAAATGATGTTTCATTTGAGTGACCCAAATAGTGGGCTCTGAGCCATCAAATTTATTCACCTCCACTTTAGACAGGCGTAGATCATGAACAAGGGAGTTAGAATGGAAAACCATGAAATGATATGATTCGACTCCCTCTTGGTGTAAACAATTTTCTGTAGAGTTAGGGCCCTTGAATTGATTCAAAAAGGATGTTAGGGAGTGTAGGTCAAGTCTGGCTAGCGGAGAATTAAGGTAAAACATGTTGGAATTAATTTGAGACAAACTTTGATCAGTTTGAGTTTGAGCTACTTTGCAATGTTCCTGGAATTTGCTAAAGTATTATTCGAGGGAAACCAAGCAGTTTCAAATGTCTTGGTTATGTGTGGCCATTTGGGGATGGTGCGCAAGAAACAAGGAGAAGTGAGCAAGGAAAAGGGACGAGTGGGTCCACACATAAGAGCTTACTGGAGAGTTGTACAAAGATGATCAATGTGAAGCAAGGAATCTAGTGAGATAGGACCCAAATAAAGGTGTTGGATAGGGTGGGTGGGTCCAAAACAAAATCTTATGAAAGAGGGGTGCCACCGCGATTTGCGTGAAGAGAGGAATCTATTGAGATAGGTCCCAAGTAAGGGTGTTGGATAGGATGGGTGGGTCCACACATAAAAGGCTTATGGAATAGGGGTACCACTACGATCAACACGAAGAGAGGAAGTTATCCAGATAGGTCCCAAATAAGGGTGTCGATGGGACCACTTTTTTTTTATACTTCTATGGAGTTATACTCCTATCTGAATAATAATATGGTGATAGAATGCCCAAATTCTTAATATTGAAAATTGTGTAGGAATTTTGTTTCCAACATGCAGGAAGTGGGGTTGCTCAAAACTGTGTGTGCAAAATTTTAACATTGTTTATGTTATGTCAACAAGGGGTAGGGTTTTGAGGGTTCTTAAGGACAAGGGATTGCTCTGTGATATAACTCTCTTATATACTGGCGAGGTCCAACAATAGGACTCTATCCAATATCTCAGGGCTCTAACTAAGGAGGGTTAATCATACCCTTAGTCATACTACCCAATTACCCAGGTACACAAGAGTATTCTTCTCGAGTGGTGTTCTTGGTGCCACTATAGTAGTCAGGTAGTTGAATGACCGAGCTATTGTTAGGTACCAGATATATTATATTAAGTTGAAGCATAAATAATTCAAAAAATACCATCGGAACAATAAAATGTAGAGAATCACAACAAAAAAGAATACCTTTTATTGATGGGAAACAATGTTCACTTTCGTCTTCGAGGGGGAAACCTCTAACAAAGCAACACTCTATTACAATAATTCTCAAGAAAAATATTTCTCATGCCTCTTACTCTTATTTATACTAATTATATCTTCTAAAGAACATTCTAGAGAAATATATTTCTAGAAGTAGAAGCTGCTATGAGGTCTTCTTACATTGACTTGTTCACATTTATTAAATAGGCCTTATTAACTAATGTCGGCCTTTATTACATAAAATATATTATTCTACCTACTTGAGGGGTTAGGGAGGTTAGGTCCCTAACATACCCTCCCCCTTAAAGAACATCCTTGTCCTAAAGGCTTGAGATGAGGAAATTATTGCAGAATGGTGGCCGACTCCCAGGTGGCATCTTCTAGAGTGGTATCTTTCCACTAAACTAACACTTACTTGATGATGCGCTGAGGGAGACAATGCTCTCGGAGGTCCAAGAGTGCTTGTGGCTACAACCAAATGAAACATTCTTCATCTAACTCAAGGAGATGGGTTTGAGTGTGGCACTTAATTCCAATCAATTTCTTTAAGCATGAGACATGCAAAACAAGATGGATCTTAGAATGACTAGGCAGAGATAAATGGTAGGCCACATGCCCCACTCGCTTTAGAATGGTATAAGGACCATAAAATTTGGGAGAAAGTTTATGACAATGTTCAACTTTGAGTGAAGTATACTTATAAGGTTGCAGATGAAGAAACCCTTGGTCCCCTTCAACAAATTGACGTTTGGAATGACCTTGATTTGCTTATTGCTTCATGTGATTCTGATCCATGACCAAATTTTCTTTGAGGTTATGGAGAATGGAATCTCGAACTGTAATATTTTTTTCAACCTCCTGAACCTTCGAGACACCTGACATGTATGAGAGAACCGACAGTGGGTTTTGTTCATAGACTACTTCAAAATGAGTCACGTGAGTAGTTGTATGGTAAGAGGTGTTGTACCAACACTCAAATAGGCGTAACCACTTATCCCACTGATTTTTTCTATTGGATGAAAAACACCACAGATATGTTTCCAAACACTTGTTGACAACATCATTTTGGTCATCAGTCTGGGGATGACAAGCATTGTTGAGATGCAACTGGGTTCCCTGGAGCCTGAAAAATTTATTGCCAAAAATTATTGGCAAAAGTTGGATCTCTGTCAAAGACAATAGAATGAAGCATGCCATGAAGTTTGAATATATTATCCATGAAAATTTGAGCCACTGTGGATGTGGTGAATGGGTGTTG